>APFE031261850.1:1486-24574 GCA_000404065.3 Pinus taeda
AGGTTATAGGCGACAAGCTCCCAGTTCAAACAATATTGCCAGAACTTGACGAGGAAGGGAAAATTATATTGGAACTAGAAGCAGTCACAGAAATAAGAACTCGACAGCTACGAAATAGATCAATTTCGGAGTATCTTATCAAGTGGAAGAACTTATCCGCCGAAGATTCCACATGGGAGGATGAGAATTTTATACAAAAGTATCCAGAACTACTCAAGTGTTGAGGAAAACACTAATTTTGAAGGAGAGGGGCATGTTGGGTCCCTATAATACTAGTGATTACCCCATTACTATTGTAGTTGTACCCCTTATTAATATTGTTGTGCCCCTATTGCCCCCATATTGTTATTACTGTGCCCCATAGAATCCCTCTATTATTATTTTTGTGGATTATATTATTATTGTTAGGTCGGCTGGGTTATATTGTGACCCCTTAGACTCTTATATATAGAAACGAGGTTTTGTCATTTGAATCATCCAAGAATTTTTCATTTATGTAATTTAAAGGAGGTTGCCCCCTCGAAGAGGCTGAATTCTAAGGCGTTGATCTACCTTTTCTATCTTTTTCTTGAGATTGTTACATAACATTATTTGTGTTTGAGCTGATATGTTGTGAAGTTATATCATGGTAACTAGATTGATTGTTCAGACAAGATTGCCTCACCTGAGATACATTAAGGTATGAACTTGTGTCATCTATCTTGTGCTTGATTGTTTGATTGTGACACCGATTTGGTGCTTGAGTGTTTGGTGTCTGGTTGATTTATTTAACATGGTATGTTTGCAAGTTGGTTGAATGTATTATGAATTGCATAATATGAGTATGTGTTCCAATGATCTTGTTTTAAGATGATTGTACTAACACATATGTATTGAGATAACTGATATGTACTTGAGTATAAGTAGGTGATAGTTGTAGCATTATGTCTAATGACTATGAGTTTACTATGGGTTATGACATGATCATTAGTCTTGCTCAATGTTGATTTCAAATTGATAGATATGATTATCTTGATATTTGGAACGTGTGGTTGACATGTGTGAGCAGTTGCAAGAAAAATGCTTGGTATTAGCGTGACAAGGTAACACTTGATGTGTTTATATAACTAACAGTTTGGTGATGTGACAATACATAGTAAGCCTCGATTGTAGCAAGGTAAAAAGGTAAAAGAAATGAATTGGACAATGATTCCTTTGGCTATGTTTGGAAACCCTAATTCCAAACAAATGAGTGCCTTACATACAGGAAGTCTTGTTAACCTTGATTTCATTTGACATTGTATGGATTTGTGCTATAGTCATGAACATGACTTGATGAGTATATTAGCCATTCTCTAGTTATAGGTGGATTTCTCAAGAGAATTGGAGTCCCTTGAGAGGTGGTGTGGATGTTTTCATTTGCAAGCAAAGTGCTTGGAACAACAAGGTAAGGTAACTGGTGTATTGTTATATTTATTTATGCACTAACATATATGTGTTTATGGAAGTATGATGTAGGAGATTGCATGGAAAAGAGACTGCCATGAAATCTTGAAGAGGACTTGGGTTGAGATTTCCATGGAAGCATTGGGAACCATCGGGATTGAGTCATGGTGTTTGTTGTTGGTCTTATGATTTTGGTCTTTTATGATTTGTTGTGCTTGATTGGAAATTTTTTTTATGTCTAATGAATGGCCATACCACTTTGTTTGTGGAGTTCTGTTGTTATTGGTTTTCATGGTTTTCTTCTTGTTTGTTTCGTGTGCTTGTATTTTAAGTTTTGAGTCTTGGGAATTGATTGAGAAAGAGGAAATTTAATGGAGCTCTGAGAGATATGTGTGCTACCCGAAAGATAATGTAAGACTCAGATGAAGCTCGGTGCATGAGCAAGTGCAATGGAAGGTAAGACTATGACAAGCAGTAGGATTGGTTGGGTCCATTGTGGTAAATGGATAGTGGTAGTACATACATGAGAAGGGTAACCAAAAAAGGTAAATTAAATGGACCTAAGATGTCGGATGGTTTAACCAAGTTGGGAATGGTCATTCTTAATGTTGTGCATGTTGTTCACAAATAAGAAAGTTCTCTTAACCTAGACCTTATGTTATCTGGTAATTATGTTATCATCATGATTATGTTGATGTTTATATATGTATACATGTATGTATGTACGTTGTTGTCTGATAGGATGACAATTGTTTTATGCTAATGATTATATATGTATGTATCTATGTATCTATGTCACCGTCTGACAAGGTTGTCAGGGATTGTTCATGTGGAGGAATGATTTCTTATGCAGGTGAATGGAATGGAGAGATTCCTGGTTCATGAGGAATCAAGTGGGAAGAGTAGTTTGACACATCTAAACTATCATGTGGTTATGAGTTGATATTATATGATTATATTATCTCTATGTTATGGATAGGTTATACCAAGGGATGCATCAACAGAATGAAATCCGTGTGGTCCGTGGCATGTGAGGATAAGCATGGATAGTGGAGAAACACTGGAAACAATGTTACTTGGTAGAGACAATGTGGTTTGAATGTGTGGTGCTATTGCTGTTCTTATGTTGTATATGTTGTACATTTTGCATCTGTGATGTTTTGCGCATTCGATGTTGTGTATATATAGTGTGTGTACATGTTGTTTATACAATGTTATGTACAAGGTGGTACATATAGTTTTGTGTGAATGTTGCATATGTAGTGTTGGGTATAGACGTTGCTATGTACATGATGGAAATGTAGTGTTGTGTGCATGTCGGATATTTAGTGTTGTGTATGGAGCTATGTACATGTTGTATATGCAGTGATATGTACCTATGGCATTGTGTGCATGTTGTACATATGGTGCTATGTACATATGGTGTTGAGTACATGATTGTACAAGTGGTGTTGTGAGCATGTGGTGTCATGTACATGTGGTACAAGTGGTGTTGTGTACATGTCGTGCATCTGGCATTGTGTACATGTCGTGCATTTTGTACTTTGTACATGTGGTATGCCAAGTGTAGGTACATACATCAGGTATAGATGTATGAGTTGTGTTATATATCAGGTGTATGTGTTTGCATTTTTGGTGTCACATGTTGTATGCGGATGCATGTCTTGTGATGTACACTGTGTACATATACACGTTGTGTTGTGTTGTACACCGGGTTCAGGTGTATGTATGGTGTTGTGTTGCACACTAGGTGTAGGTGTATGTGTTGTATGTTAGGTGTAGATGCATGTATTGAATGGTGTGGTATGTCATGTGTGGTTGTATGTGTGGGATGTACACTATGTGTGTGTGCATGGTTAAGGAGAAGGAACAGGGTGCATGACAGGTGCGACAACCAATTTGGAGTGCATATAAAATAAGGACAAAGGTAGAAGCTAAGGATTGATGAAAGGATAAGTATCAACATTTTATTTCTGTTTTATTATGCATGTGATTTATGACATGGTATATGATGATTATATGAGATCTATAATTCTAGTTTATGATGGTTACACATGACTTGTGATTTTGACCTATGATGGTTTTGTTTTTAGCTAACCAGATGTGATATGTTTATACATGATGTTTTAATCAAACAATTAGTTTGACTTGTTGTGACAGGAAGCGAACAAGATTGCAAGAGTACCTTATTGACGAGCTACCAATGAGGTATGATTTGAGGTTATTTCAATTTATTTGAATCTAATGGAAATTATGTGCTTGGTACAAGAATGCAAGGAAATTCCTGGTTGGGTGGTTGAAATCGTCTGCAATAATTGGCATCAATAGTAAAATAAATTGGAACATGCAGCAATATGTTGGTAAATAATTTCAGGAGAAGGGCCATTGTGGGACACTAGTACCCAATAGTGTCCATTGATTTCCATGAGTATGCTATGACCAGTATGATGGTTTTAAGGCAAGGATATGCCTTGCTTTTTGTATCTTTTGATGCGAAGAAGCCTTGCCAAGGGATGGACTACCCAGGATGTGTTGAAGAAAATGTCTAACTAGGTTTGGCCTTCATGGCATTGTATTATTATTTTTATAAAACAAGAAAATGAATTTATTATGCCTTGCTACATGGGTTTCATGAGCAAGAGGTTTATTTTGTAGATGGCTCCCATTGAGAGCCTTAGGATTTAGATTTAAGGTCAAAGAGTCAAATTCATAAATAAGGAGTTCTTCTTGAGCCTATGTAAAATGTATACAAGTCTAGAACATCCCTCCAAGAGAATCAAAATACTTCAAGACAAGCACTAGAAGAATTCTTCCTACAAAATGATAAGAGAACAATTAATTCAACCTCAAAATGAATATTAATGACAAGTCAGCTCAAAAATAAAGACACATCGGTTCACCCTAACATGTCGGCTAATTATGGAGACATGAAAACAATATATACCTAGCTAGGGTCACCACAGAAGCTCAGAATCTCGGATAAGCTCTACAAATTTAGTCAAGTACAGTACCTTTGAAATCTCGATCATAATTACAGTGAAACCTTCGCATTCCTCTCTAAAATCTCAGACAAATTCAGTGTTACATGAATCTTAGATGGAGATGATATTACAGTGTTTTGGTTGAAGAAAGAGCCTATGGTTCTCAGATGGATATTGTAGGAGCATACACTCTCATCATAACTATTACAATGATATGTTCACAGCATGATAATGACAAGGATGATCTTGGTGGAAAGAACACAATCATACTTTTGTAGAATTTCTCAATGTAGTCAAGGATTATCACAGCCTTGACATGATTATGATGAAATGATCTCATGAGTAACATGCTCTATCTCGACATACATCAAGGTGTTGTCATATCATAGTCATGATCTCATTCCTAATGAAGACAAAGTCAAGACACTGATAAAGAAGGTGCAGTCATGGTGCAACAATGATCTAGCTAAAGAATCAACCATGGTACAACAATGATGATGATGATCTTAGCAGTGACAAAGAAAAGGATTGGTGTCTTGATCTTGGATTGGGATAGTAGTTCAAGGGTCATAATATTGGCATTTGTCAATTGGAATCTATATAAGAATAATTTTTTTGTGCAGGTTTTCCTTTCTAAGAGGGAACGATTTTGGCCCTAGAAGAATTCCAACTTCTTGTGTCCTTGTCCCTTTGTTTTGGTAGCCATTTGATGAACTAGAGAAGAAAAACTCTAATAACAATAAGTGAAGATTGGAATAATAAGAAAATTGAAAAACACTTCACAAATAGTTATCATGACTCGAAGAATCTCATTAACTCTGATTTCCCTAGATTCTTCAACATGGTATCGGAGCTAGGGTGTTGAAGTCAAAGGAAGGGTAGCGAAAGAGACATACAAGGATTAGTCTTCAAGAAGAGCATCAATGAAAGTTAAAGGGTTTTTTCAAGATTGAAGGACCAAGTCTACAACAAGCACTCTACAATAGCAAGAACCTCATTGCGATGTCTACAAAGCAAGATAACTCAAAGGACCTCAATGTCAAAGATCATCATCTTGGAGAAGGTTTAAAATCCAAAAAGTAGTCTTGATCTACTACAGAATGAAAACACAGTATCTCTCACAGTCTTGGTGCCAGCCTCAAGATTGGGTATCATTACAACCTATGTCATACCACAAAGATCTTAATAAATTGTAGTTTGAAGCAATTTTGGTGCTTGGTATTGAAGGTCTCAAAGGAAATATTTGTTCATGCTAGTCAAATCAAGAAAGGATCTACAAGATTCTACTTTGTCAAGGAGCATCATAAAAAGAGCACAAGGATAGGCAATCACATCATACATTACAATGATATCACTTTAGAAGAAGAACACAATGCCACATCTTAGTGGGCATCATAACAGTTCTCTCGATCAAACAATGTCACATTCAAGGGATCAAGTAATCTCAACATATTATAAAATTAGTAGTGCTTGGTGCTAAACAATGCAAGGAAGTCTCAAGGAAAGTCTTGGAACTCAAGTGCACTAGGTAGCTCAAGCAAGAATCTCATTGAAGATCATTCAATAAAACAACAAGGTGAATATTTCATCTTCACATGACAAGTAAGTATCTTCTTAGTCTATAATAAAGTTTGGTTAAATGACTTCATGATTGCAAGGACATCTATAGGTTAGATGGATCATCAAGATTCCTTGCATGAAGAAGGAGGATAGACATAGTTCTCTAAGTATTTAAAGTCATTGAACATATCAAAAGGTCTCCTCTAAATTTATGGAAAGGGATACTTATGAAAGATCCCATCATATAGAAACATTGGAGACATCCAAAGGATGTATATGATAAACTCACTCTCTGAAGGTGCAATGAATAAGGTCACATGAACTCTAATCTTCATGAAATTAAAAGGGTAAGAAGGGATGTGGGATATCTTCATAAGATACCATCTATAAGATCTAGGAAGGAAGACAAGCATCATCATTCTAACTAATAGGCAAGGTAAAAAATGTCCATGAACAAGAAGGTTACCTCATTCAACAATGTGTGGTCTCTATGTTAGATAAAAAAAGATAAGTTGATGGCAAAGATATTGAAGGTTAAAATAACTCAACCATGTGCAAAAAGGAAACGCAAGATTGGTCCTTAAGCAAGAAAAAATAAATATAGATAAGGTTCAATACTATGGAAATATTTTAGAAGCTCATAGCACCAAATAAATGAATGAAGCTAAATAAAAGGGACAAGAAAAGAGGGAGTAACATATCTCTCCTATGAGTAATATGGTATCCCTCACAAAAGGGTCGTATCATAAGATTTTGTTATAAGATATGACAATGATGATAAGATGCATCATGGCATCATGGAAGAATTAGAAACAAGAGCTTGCGACATCACCATGGGAATGATGAAGGACAAAATCTATGACAAACAAAACATGAAGAATATAACTCTTGAAAAACTCAGTGGACATTAAAGGAAAAAGTCATGTAGGACGAGGCTCATCATACATCAAGTCCAAAGGAAACATCTGCCAATTAGGGATATACAAGATCCTCAAAATTATCTGATGGAATCCTCATCGTAGGTTTCACTAATCTAGAGAGGAAGCAATTGTTTCAACAAGAACACCAACTTATGGAATCCATGAGATAATGATATGATTACATGAAGCAGATCAAGGGATTGAAGATATTTTCAATCAAGGAAGCTTCTGGAAGAAGCCTCGATGACATGAAGGTAAAATAAGGTATGTATGCTTATGTTTAATATTATAATGAAATTTCATATGGTTGTAGGTAGCATGGATCATTACTTATATCTTAAGCATGATCAAGAGAAAAGGGATATCCTCCTATGAAAGGATACAAAAAGGCATATGACACACTAGATGAAATCAACATAATATGTCCTCATATGAAGTATGAGGTGGATGATCACAATTAAGAAACTATGATTAAAATCACTTGGGGATGGAAAAGGAAGGAACAAATCATGAGATATGAAACCTTGATGAAGGTGATCAACATCCAAAAGACCAAGAAGACTTAACTAAGAAATCTCCTGGAAAGATATGAAGGCTCTGATGGAAAAATATGAAGACCCTTGATAGTAGATATATTTGGGAGATGTGTCAACATGTATGCAGGATGTTGATACCTACAGAAAGATGTCATGATGAAGATCCATCTAGAAAGGTACAATTTTTGTTAATGTTATGTTTTGATTTCTTAAATAATATATGGATGAGTTCATGTAGGGCTATTGGCACAAAAGTTGGAAGTACAAGTACAACTAGCATTCATGTGGTGGATGGAAATTCCATAAAGAAACATGATGAGGAAGAAGTAGCCATATGACAAAGGTTCCATATATGTATCAAGAAAGCCAATTTCCATGAAGAAAGGAATGACATGAAGAACCAAGAAGGAAAGTGATGGATGGCTAATGGCCTGCAAGGAAGAATCTCAATTGAATTTCATGACATCAAGAAGAGAATTTGATCAAGCAGATGAAGGACCCACGAAGAAGAAGTTGTTGATGTATAGAAGAGTCCCTAGCTAAGAGGGAGCTCTGACAAGTCACTAACTAAAAGGGAGCTTGGGCAAGTTTCTGATCAGAGGAAACTTGGGCATATCTTCCCTAGTTGAAAGGGAGAGAGAGACACAACATTATTATCTTCACTTTGGAAGAAAGAATGGAGGATTGGGTAATCATCTGGCATATGATGCTCTTTGAGGATGTGTAGGGCATCCAAGACAATATTAAGCAAGAGGATGGATATTCTTTGAGGGCTAGGAACCCAAGATAAGAATAGTCCTAGAAGGTCATACTCAGTGAACACCCAAGTGGGTATGTACCTTGAGATACAATGATGAAGGTGTCTATAGTCATTAGTCTCGCAAACATTGTGCTCTAATATAATGAGAGATAGAGTTGTCAGTCAAGGCCTTACTATGGAAACAATGTTTGTTACTATGATGCTATATAGATGGGTTACCAATATGATTCTTCTAATGAAAAACTATTTAGATTGAGAATGACCAAGTACTATCATGAATACCTCCCTTGTTAAGAGGTAGTGTTGAAGAAAATGTGTAACTAGGTTTGGTCTTCATGACATTATATTATGATTTTTCTAAAACAAGAAAATGAATTTATTATGCTTTGCTACATTGGTTTCATGAACAGGAGGTTTATTTTATAGATGAATCCCATTGAGAGCCTTAGGATTTATATTTAAGGTCAAAGAGTCAAAGTCATGAATAAGGAGCTCTTCTTGAGCCTATGTAAAATGTATACAAGTCTAGGAAATCCCTCCAAGACAAGCACAATCCTCCAAGACAAGCACTAGAATAATTCTACTCGCAAAATGATGAAGAGAAAATTTAAGTTGGCCTCAAAATGAATATTTATGACTAGTCAACTAAAAACTAAAGGCACATCGGTTTCACCCTAACATATCGGCTAATAATGGAGATATGACAACTATATATACCCAGCTAAGGTCACTAGAGAAGCTCAGAATCTCAGAAAAGCTCTACAACTTTGGTCAAGTATAGTACCTCTGAAATCTCAGTCATAATTACAGTGACACCTTCGCATTCCTCTCTGAAATCTCAGACAAATTCAGTGTTACAAGAATCTCAGATGGAGATGATATTATAGTGTTTCAGTTGAAGAAAGAGCTTACGGTTCTCGGATGGATATTGTAGGAGTATACACTCTCATCATAAGTATTACAATCATAAGTTCATAGCATGATAGTGATCAGGATGATTTCGGTGGGAAGAACACAATCATACTCTTGGAGAAGTTCTCAATGAAGTCAAGGATGATCACAGTCTTGACGTGATTATGATGAAAGGATCTCATGAGTAACATACTCTATATCAACATACATCAAGGTGTTGTCATATCATATTCATGATATCGTTCCTAATGAAGACAAAGTCAAGAGAGTGATGAAGAAGGTGCAGTCATGGTACAACAGTGATCTAGCTGAAGAAGTAGTCATGGTACAACACTGATGATGATGATCTCAGTAGTGACAATGCAGAGGATTAGTGCCTTGATCTTGGAGTAGCATATTAGGTCAAGGGTCATAGTCTTGACATTTGTCAATTGGAATCTCTATAAGAAGATTTTTTTTGCGGGTTTTCCTCTCCAAGAGGGAGAGGTTTTGGCCATGGCAAAATGCCAACTTATTGTGTTCTTATCTCTTGTTTTGGTAGCTATTTGATGAACTAAATAAGATGCACTATAATAATAGTAAGTGAAGATTGGAATAAGAAGAAAATTGAAAAACACTTCACAAATATTTATCATGACTTGAAGAATCTCATTAACTCTGATTGCCCTAGATTCTTCAATAGGATGGGGGTGCCAATTGAACTTGGAAGTTGAGTGACTGCATGGAAGGGGTTGACCAGATTTCTCGAGAGACTGTGTAGTAGAGAAGGGAAGGCCGTGGAATATTTTTGTTTTGCTCATTAGCATTTCCTGATGGAATTAGATGCACATGGGGAGTGCGCCCTAGAACAATGAGTCGATAATTGTTCACTAAGAGGACAAGTGTTGTTGGATTGTAGCACTAGACATTAGATGCAAATTTGACTTTGGATTGGATTTTAGAATTCTTGGGAAGGAGGTGAATCATGGTATTAATTTGAGGGTGGAGGTGTGAGCCTCTAGATTCCCTTGTTGCAGATGCATGCATCATTTTCTTTTATTTGTTGGTTGAGAAAATGTGCATATGTGTATATGTCTATATTATTGTAAATATTGTATCAAGCTAGTTTATAGACCTCCACAAATAGTATGGTTGTTTGCTGGTTCAAGAAAATGTGTATGTGTATATGTGGTTAGTGTAAATATCCTAATGAGTTGTGCTATAAAGATCCAATAAAGGGTATGTTTGTCATGTTTTAGCAGTGGTCATTGTAAATACTACAACAAACTGTGCTATAAAGCTCCATGGACAGTATGTTTTGTTTTTAGAAATCTTGTTGGTTATAGGTGTCATCGAACACTGAGGATGGTGTTCCCCCAAGGGGGGATGGTTTTGTAATAACCTTGGTTAAAATTCCATGTAAAAATATATAAGGCCATGGTTGATGGGACACGTATTCCAAGTTAAATGGTGGGGGAAATATCCTAACAGATGTTGATTCAGTTTATTATGGCTTAAGAAATGGGCAAAGGCAATGACGAAGGCTTTGGAAAGGAAAAATGGAATTTTTAGCACATTTATTTATGAAAATAATGGAAAGTAGGAGAAAAGGAAGGTGAAAGGTCATAGGTTGCATGTGAGGAGGAAAATGAAGGGAAATAATTGAAAATGAAGAAAACGGAGGCCTCATTCATAAAAAGTCTTATGAGGATCAATTGGCAAGCTCTTAGTCAGTGTAAGTTCTTGGCTCAAGCTTTTGCTATGGTTATGCATGGGATCAAGAAAGGCAAAGAAGGAAAGAAGAAGGAAGGAGCTAGCAAGGAAGAGCAGGATCAAGTAGCTACAACATGGTTCTATGTAGGTATTGCTTTGCATGTGTGATTTCTTTGCTAGATTTGGCATGCATGGTATTGCATGTGGTTCTTTTGCTATTGTGGCATGGGCTTTTCAAGGTGTAACAATGTTTTCAGCCTCGCCTTGCCATTTCTGGATAACTATGGTGTGATGGGTTCTCATGTTTTAGTTGAGTTGGATTGTTGGATGGATTCAAAGCTAAGTGAGGTGGATCTCTGAAATGATAGAACACTAGCCTAGTGACCCCTCATCTAGACTGTGGGTTGTGGTAATGTCAGGATTGTGTTGCCTCGGTGGGCCTAGGAATCCTTGTCGGTGAGTGGGAGAATATACGGTAAAGCCAAGAGGTGGATTTCTCTCTGTTGGGCCTAGTAATCCCAGGTTTGGGATATGCGGTAAAGCCTGGAGAGTGAGTCTCGGTTTAGGGCCTAGTGATCTAGGTTTGGATTGTGGTAAAGTCTGAGAGACTAGGAGATATGAAAATTCCTCATGCTATAGGTGGATAAATCTGGTGGCATCCATGCTTGGCTAGCCTAGTGATTAGGTGGAGATCACGATAAATCCTGTTATGATATATTTATTGTGTTGGCCTACTAATCTAGGATGGATGATGGTAAATCCTAGTTTTGATTGATGAGGGTGAGGTGGTTTAGCCTCAGTATGCTCTGGTTGGCTGTTTTGGTTTGAGTCCCATATTCATGCTTGGAATATGGCAAAGGGGTGAATGATTGAAGACAGATTTGGATCAACCATTCTATAGTTGGGTGGAACATGGAAGATCTCGAGTTTGGCTTTTGCTTCATTAATAAAAGGTTATTTCTCCTTGTATTTCTATGATCATTTTGATGGATTATATGAGTTTTATATGGTGGTGAGTTCATTGGTATTTATGTCCCTATTATGTTGGTTATATATATGTTTTATGACAGTAGCTATGTATGGCTCTCATTATGTTTCTACTTGTATAAGAATGATCAATATATTTATGACTTAATGGATGGAATGGAAGTTAATGTGTTGAGGCATCAATGCTTCATGGAGAATCTCATATAAGTATGAGAACCCTATTCTCAAATATGTTATTTACACCTGTAGATTACATATTCGTGATATGTTTGATGAAATGCCTGTCATGGCTAGTAGGGGTCCAGTCAAGGTCCCATTCAAGTAATTTCTTTAGTATAGTCATTTCCATGTTATGTTATTGTTCTGAAGGTATCATGAATTTTTGAGTAGTGACCTGGGATTTGGGCCTAAAAATGTGTCTTAAATCTTGGGAACATTGGCATGACACTGACAAAAAGAGTCTCTGGACACTGGCAGGTAAGCCTGTGAAAGTGACTTTGGGTTTCTGGACACTATCATGCCTATAGCATGAGAGCGACTAAGTCTTAATATGTTCAAAACTTTAGTAGGACCCAAGGGCAAGATGTCTGAAGTTTTGGATTGGTTCATGAGGGTCTTGAAGTTTATGTTAAATGTCTGTGTGTTATGTTTCAATTGATTCCACTTCCTTAAGGTCACATAGGAGGTCAAATCCAATCATAGCAGCCTCTCATCGCATGTTTAGCCCCACTGACTGGTTTCTTGGGTAGATGTGGGAGGAGGGTGTTAGAGATGTCCCTAGGGGTTGTATGTTGTTCTCAAATAAGTAAATATGCTAAAATAGTGTAACTAATGAGCACACAAAAACCTACTCTTCAAATTCCTGTAAGCAATCAAGAGCAAGGGTAAATTCTTAGTTATATTCTATGCAGTTAAAATCATATCTCTGAGACAGTTATAAGTTATAAAAGTAAACAAAAATCATATCTCGAGTAAATGTATTCTTTGAGTGAATAAAAATCAAAGTAACCACACTAAAGCTAACCAAGTCATTGTAGTAGACTTAAACTACTATGCAACCAAGAGATTTAAAAAGCTAAAGGCAAGGCATAGGCGAACCAAATCGATGTGTTATTCAAATATCGAATTACATCATAATGAAAACACGTGATAGGCTGCAATAGGTCTAGTAGTATGAAGTGGTGGAAGAAATCTCTCAGGTCTGTGAGGTGGGAGGTTGATGAGAATTTCGCCACTCCAGTTTGGTCAAAACATATTGTGTAACCCTTGCAAATGGATCTCAAAATCCTCTATCTATTTATCTTTTGTTGTCTTGATGATGGATAACACACCACATTGACTCATGTTTTTTTTAAAACAATTAATCCCAAAACTACCAACAACTCTACAATTAATTGACATGGAAACCTCAATTCCATTTAAATAGTCTTAAAATCTTCAAGTGAATATTTTAAAATATGAAAATAAATTTTGAGTTCTTAAAATGTCGTGTACACTTTAAAAATGCTACTAAGAGGCTAACACGAAAATGGAAATGAAGTACACCCTATTTTTTTGCAAAGAATATACACTAGAACTTAAATCTTTTGTTGTGGTTTAAAATATAAAATATACTGAGGTGAAAGGACATTTGAATTGTGCTTTACATTCTAAACAAATGTGTTGATACAACTATGATAGTGGGTTTTACTCTCTTTAAATAGAATATTCAACAAGTGAAAGCCTACCAATTGCCTTCAATCAAAACTCTTGTACTCAAAATATGTTGCATCATTAGGTCCCATCCAACCTTTCTTACTTGTTAGTATTTATCCATCTTAGTGCTCTCCACATACATGGCTAATAAGCCTATGTTGCATGACCTAGATTAGGTGACTAGATATCCTAGTAAAGTGCATGATATTGAGAAGAGTAATAATTCTTCACCAAACCATATAGAAGAAAAGCACAAGAAGAAAGAAAAAGATACAAATGTCGAAATAACAAAGCAGCTACTTTTGTCAACTACATTTTTAGAAAGTTGATATACACAAGAAATTCTTACATACATGGAGAAAATAAAAATATGAGTTGAAGAGCGAACTTGAATCTTGTTGGACCATCTAGCCTTTTAAAGTTCAAACAACTTACTACAAGAAGTAGTATTTAAATACACATATAAGTAAAGCTATAACCCCCCCTCCCCTCCGCCCGCCCCGTGCCCCCCCCCTCAAAAAAACATAAAAAAAGTGTAAGCTCCAAAATTATGGCATAGACTTTTCTGACAAAAATTTCTGACCAAAAAATGCTTACTAATGAGCATCTATCCTAAAATATTTTCCTATAAAAGACAACATTATTTCTATGAATTTGAATTCAGTATTTGCATCCTCGTTAAGTTAGTAGGATGACATGTTTTGAATTGACTAGTCAATACATAACAACAACAATTTATAGGATGAGGAAAACCATAAATTTTAGTAGCTTGTATTTAAAACCCACTTGTCCATGAAGTGAAATAACATTTTCAGGCATTCCCTACTCCATTACTCCTTAATCGTAATTCAAAAAAACACACAACTTGAAGTAACAAAAAGTTTGTGTCATTATTTTTTCCATTGGTTTTCCTAAAGTAAGAGATGGAACTATATTTTTCTTACAAAGACATTGTTCACAAGAAATTCTTATATAACATACCATCCAAGTCCAACAAAAGAAAGTTGGACACATAATTAAAAAATTGACAATTTGAGCCTATTGAGGCTCCCAAACTTGATATTTATCTGAGAGGATTCAAAGCCACTTCCTTAGTACTCCAACCTTTTTGTATCCTATCAAAAACTTGGGAAGATTAAGAAGAGAGTTCACCCTTGTAGCACCATCAAGGGCGGACCATTCCTCATCATCATTAGTAGAAATATACTCAACAAGTTTTCTCTAGGATTGTGTTCTCTCTGGGTCCTTTGATTCCTTGGAGCTCTTGACTCTGTTTAAATTTTGAGATGCATAATTTAAATCATTAGCATTCGTGAATGTGTTTGAACACTCTAATGTGGGGATATTTGTCTCACTGAAGTCTTTTACGTTCTTATCTTCAAATATTTTCATGAATCTGTAGTTGACACTGAAGTGATATCATATGGCATTGATTGACTACTAGGAACCTGTGCCACTGGATTTTTTTTTTTTTTTTGGCTCATATGGTAGATAATTATTGAGGAAAATATAGACCACTACACATTCATCCACTTTTGAAGTTGGATATTTTAACCTCCATGCTCGAACAACATACTCCACCAAAGCTCTGGTTGCAGTTGTTTGAGAAGGTGTTGATGCCACAATGTCCATAACCTCCTTATTAGAAAATACATCCCAAACCATTAGAAATTTTGTAAAGATCATATATTGATATCTAAGGACATCTAAATTGCACAAACAAGATAAGTATTAATGATAAATTTGTAATCATAATCTCAACATACCCCATCCATAGCTAGTACAATGAATTCATCTCTTTCAGTTAAACAATTGGAAGAAACATCAGGCACAGAGATCAGACCAAATTCCTTTAGAAATAAATCACCAAAATCTCTATCCATAGCCATCTTGGGGGAATCATTATGAGGAAACCTAACACGTGCTACTTCAGGCTCACCATGCAATGCAAAAACTTAGCCTTTGCATTGTTGAATCCTCGTAGATTCCGCTGAATAACAGTGAAGATTAGGATTAGACTTTAATGTATAGAAGGTCAATCCATATTAATACACATAAGGTATTTCCAATTCACTAGTTTTGAATTGATGTTATTCCAAAGGTTAAGTATTAAGTGGTAGCAATAAACAAGGTCGATGACAGTCCATTAGAAAATAATTATGCCCTCTTTTACAGGGATCCCAATTCCCAAATGCTTCCAAGGTTAGCTAAAAGGCAATGAAAACATAGGAACCACAAGTTAAAATCCCAAAATATCATCTTTAAAGACTTATAAAGTCTGTAATTATTCTAGAAAATAGGTCAAGTAAATGCTCCATCGAGCACACTGCATGAGATTTTATTGTAGGATTGCATCAAGTTCTTTTACAAATTCTCATAAAACTTGTACATTGTTCTTCTTGTGGTCAAGAAAAGTTATTAATGATTATATACTACAAATTAATGTAGAAGTTTTTGAAAGTGTGGATTTCTAGAATGGAATCCAAGTCAAAGATAAAAAGGAATAACACTGAGTCACAAAACTCTTTTTCCAAAATTTTCATTTTCTTGAAAGATGATCAAAATACATTGCCCAATGTCCAAAGGGAACAAAAATTCACTCTTTTACACTTTGGGAAGAACAATGTCCCAAGTTTTATTCTTTCATCTTTGTCCCATGACAGTTTTGATGCTTGAGTGTTTCAAATGGTAAAAACGTAGACCAACTTCAAAATAAAATGCCTTGGTCTGTTTTAACTTTTAATAAGGTTTTCTGTCATTTTAACCTCATATTTAAAATGTCCTAAGTATGCTTTGACAGACAACCATTGCAAATATCCTTGTGCTACAATCTATACGGTTTAAATTCAACAAAAGGCTAAGTTGGTACATGTTTACGAGAAGAGGGTTCCAAGAGAGGGAAATTGCTCTTTACTTCAGAACAATATAGAAAATAGAATAAAATAGCTTTATGTAACAACCTTGGTTAAAAATCCATGTAAAATATATAAGGCCACAGTGATGGGACACATATTCCAAGCTGAATGGTGGGAAAAACATCCTAGTGGGTGTTCATTTGGTTTATTAATGGCAAAGGTAATGGCAAAGGATTTGGAAAGGAAAAGTGGTATTAGTTGACATTTTATTTATGAAAATAATGGAAATAGAGGCCTCATTGATAAAAAGGTCTCTAAGGATCAATGGGTAGACTTGGTCAGGGAAGCTTGGTCACTTCAATTTTGGAGCACTCTCTTTATTCTCTCTCTATCATACTCTTGTACACTTATATTTTTTATTGGATCACTCTTGGAGGGTGTGGATAATTTGATTTTTGGAGCAAGAAGGCAAAGGAAGAGTACGGAAATGCAAGAAGACATCAGTATCAACAACTACATCGGATTTGGCTTGCAGGTACCGAGTTGCACATATGTTTTCCTCACTAGTGTTGGCATGCATGACATATGCATGTGGATTATTGGTCATGATCTATCACTAGCAAGGAGGATTGCCTAGATTGACAGTGGATTTTCCTAGCCTTGCCATTTTCTAGATAGCCATGGTGATTGTGGAGTTATTTGCTCGTTTTTTTTTAGTTGGTTCTCATGTTTCCTGTAGCTTGGTTTGAGTTACTATTTCTTGGAAGCCCTGGTTGGAGAAATGCTTTGGAAGCCCTGAAATAACTTGGGTTGAGTTACTAATATTGTAAGCCTTGGTTGGAAAAATGCTCTGAATGCCCTAGATGGGTAGGAGTTACTAGTCCTGGAATCCTTGGTTGGAAAAATGCTTTGGAAGCCTAGAAAAAGTTGTGGGTTGAATTACTAGTCCTGGAAGCCCTGGTTAGAAAAAACACTCCAGAGCCCTAGAAGGCTTGGATAGAGACCAATATAATGATGGTTTTGTGATGCCCGATTGTGAGATGGAATCACTATTTGATGGGTTGAGGTGAATGGCCTCTGGGAGCCCTAGATGTTTTTGGATTGATGTGTTCTATGAGATCCCACATTCATGCTTGGAATATGGCATGGGGGTGAATGGCTAAAAGGATATTTGGCTCAGCCATTCTATGGTCGGGTGGAATGTGGTAGTCCCATACCAAATTAGCTTTTGCATCATTAATATGAGGTTATTTCTCCTTGTTATCTCATGAGTATTATATTGGTATATATGTGGATTATATGGTTGTTGTTTCCTTGGTATTTATGTTGTTATTATGTTGTTTATGAATATGTATTATAACAATGCCTATGTATGGCTCCCATCATGTTTTTACTTGTATATGAATGAACAATGTAACTATGACCTAATGGATGAAACTGCAACTAAAGTGATAAAGAAATAATGCCTCATAGCAAATCTTAGATAAGTATGAGACCCCTATGCTTAGATTTGTTGTTTACACATGTAGATTACATTGATGCCAAGTGTTTGATAGAATGTCAATCCCGGTTGGGGATGGCTAGGCTAAGTCTTGGAGTTATTTTTTGGTGTATTATTCTTTTCATCATGTGTTTGATGGATTCCAGAACTTACAACAAGTTATGGGAAGTGGCAAGAATTTTGGGCTTGAAAAGTGCCTTAAAGTCCCTGGACTCTAAGACAGGTCCGCTGGAAATAGTCCCTGGACGCAGGCATGCAAGCTTATGGGAGAATATAGAGCTCTCTGGAGTTTGGAATGCCCATAACATGGTAGTGTCCAAAGTTCAAGAGTTCTAAAATCTTGGTAGGACTTAAGGGTTGGTTAGAAGAAAGGTTGGGATGGTTCTTATAATTAAGGGGATATTATCATTGAATTTTCCTGTTCCTCATTTCAAATTTCTCACAAAGATGACAAGCTCTTCCTCTGAAATTTTGTCATCACAACAATTGAAGCTTGGTTCTGTTTGTTGTTTTTTTTCCCGCTCTTCTTGGATTTTGTGAAGTACGCTTCTCTTTTAGATGTAACTTCTTATTTTTTTCTCATTTCATAAGTTGTGAGTATTCCATGCAACTTGTCCAACTGACCTTTTCTAAATCCTCTCTTTCTTCTAGCATTGAAACTTTAGCATTGAATTTCATTAGAATTGATATTAATATTTTTCGGACAACTACCTTGTTCTCCATAGGTTCTCCCATTCCTTCTATGGAATTTACTACTTCATCAACATGGAGAAAATAAGCTGCACTATTTTCATCTCTATTCATTCTCAACTGCTCAAATTTTCCTCAGTAGGTTTGAAGCTTGGCCTCCTTGACCTTTTTTCCCCTTCATGTATATTTCAGAGCTTGTCCCAAATTTATCTCATTGATTTGAAATGCATCACTTTAACATATACAAAAATTTGCTAAACCAATCAAGATGGCATTTTTGGCTTTAACATTACTTTCAGAAAGTTTTAACCCGACAATATCTGAAGGAGGAGTCAAAGGTTCTTTGTATTCGTTTAATACAACATTCCAGACATAAAATCCTTGTGCTTACACATATGACTTCATCCTTCCATTCCAGAATGTATAATTGTTTCCATTAAATACTAGAACTCTAGCCTTCGTGCACTCCATGATCTCCCTTCTAGTAGTTAAATTGCTTGTGAAGTAACCCACTTTAATACCATTGTTGGAAACACTAAGAGGGGAGTGAATCAATATTTACTTAAATGATTTAGTTTTTAGTATTTATATAGCATTACTTTATATCATAATCAAATCATAAATCAACAACATTCAACAATACATAAAATCAAACATTGGTCACTAGATATTTTAGGTGTAACCCCTTCCAGGAGAAAAACCATCGAATGATTCTCTAATATTTTATGTGTACATAAATTCTTCAGATTGAACTGAAAGGGAATTCACAATTCCCTAGTGCTCTAGAAAAGTGTTCAATATACCAGTTCCAACTAGAATGATGTTCCGACACCTTGGTTTTACCAGCTCCTATTAGAAGGAATCTTCAATGCCCTGTGTAGGCTCCAACTTGAAGGTGACTTCAATAACCCACATTGCACCACCCAACCACCCTGAAAAAATAGATGACCAACTATGGGCTTCTATACCAAGGACAATGACCCACTTATAATTATATTCAATAAACCCTTACTACGAAACTACCATACTTCTTCAATAATGAATCCCTAACTACCAATCCAACCCTGACTTCTTCAATTGCTACAAAAATATACTGATCAAGAGTCACAATACCTCAGATGTTTCCTTTATTCTTTTCTTGATTAATGAGTTTGTTGATGTCACTTACTAAGGTACCCTAAGGATGTCAAAGCTTTAAATTCAACTACTGCTAAATGTCATTGTTGTGTCTCTAATGCTTTCTAGGTGCAATATTCCCTTCAACTTGATGATCCTTTTGATGGTACAGATCTCAAGAAACTAGGGCTCAAAGGATTTGACAACCAATAATCCTCTGACACGGTTTCTTTGGTTAACAAGTTGAAAAACTCTGGGACCTTTGTCAATTTATCCCTACTACTATCCTTTTGAATATGATAGAACTATATGCATTCAAGAATTACACTTCCAAATAGAACAATTTTCCAAGTTTTTTGGTCATTGTGTTTGGCATGCTTGACTCAACATACAATACTTGTTGAAAATGCAACAAGAAAATCTCAATTTTGATTTTTTTCCTTAATCAAATTGAGAAAATTCTAATTTCCACATTATTAGACAACTTGGAGTAGTTAACTAAGGTGACATGGCTCTTTTCACTCATTTAAGAAAAATCAATTTGAGCTAATGAGTTGAAGTTCAGTTTACTTGAGTTGATTCCTAAACAATAGGAGCTTGGATTAGTTAATTCAAGTTAGGGGCATGAAGTTCAGTTGTGTGCAGTGGTTTCCCAAATTTTAGGAGCTTAGGTTGAGTTAATTTCAATTGTAGTAATTTAATTTAGTTAAATTGAGTTATGGTAAGTTAAACTAGTTCTAACTATTGGAGGAACTAGTGGAAGGTCAAGTTGTGGAAGTGGAACTTCAACCACACTTAGTGATCATCCAAATAACTAATCAATCAACTTAAATTATCTCATGCATGCATAGAATATGAGTTACCCAGTTGATATGGATATTCCAAGGCAATGTACTATCAGTTGTAGACTATTCCAATGTGTACAAGTGGTGCATGCAGTCGGAGGAAGGACCTAAGGGAATTTCACAATCTAGATGAATGAATTTCCTAATTAATAGGGGCCTAATTACTCAAGGAACAACACAAGGAATTATGAGATTGGAGGGCTTTAAAATTGGCTAAGTGCTGGCCAGAGTCAGTCAATCAAGTAGAGGGAAAGATTATACACTTGCAGGGTGTGCTCAAGCTTGAGAAAGCATATGTATTTCATCTCTATTATCTGATTAATGCAATATATATAGTAAGGGGTTTTGAGGAGTTTATTTCCCCTAGATAAACATTTGTTCATGCGTGGTGTTTCCTTTTGCATGTCTATTATTTGCGTTCTAGATGGGTCATTAACTTCCGTAGATTAGTAGAGTAGCTTCAAGTCTTGCGATTTAGTAAATTTCATGAGCAATATTGAATCTATACATTAATTTCTACATGATATTAGAGATGGAATCATTGTAGATCAAATATTTCGAAGTTGTCATTGTAGGAGATTCAAATTTGAAGATTAGTGTTGTGGGTTTTCTTCAGGATTGAGAAGATGGCTTTCAATGGACTAAGGCTCGTGTATTCCCTTGAGGGAATATCAAATTATGTTGCATGAAATGACCACATGGAGGTAGTACTAGAATAAATGTGTTGAAAAAATTCATTGATAATGATATCATGAAACCAACAACATCTAACGCTAAGGATATAGCAAAATGGAATAAGTGTGTAGCCAAGGCAAGGAGAATCATATTAGAGGGAGTATGAGACCATATTGTCTCATATCCATAGGAAAGAGACTCTATATGTGATGTCGTAGACATTGATAGATCTATTCTAGAATAGTAGTGACCAGATGAAGTTGGTGCTCAAAGATAAATTTCGAATTATCAAGATGCAAAGGAACAAGACCATTCCACTATACTTGAGCAGGTTCACACCATGTCGTGATGAACTTGGTCAAGTTGGTGTTCTATAGTAGAGGATGATTTGGTAATCCTAGACCTTCTAGGCCTTCCCAAGAACTACCAAGATTCGGTGAATGGGAGGGAGAAACTACCAAATTGGGATCACCTATGGTCTGACTTGGTACAAGAGGAAATAAGGTGGAATATGAAAGATGGGATCTCATCCAAAGAAGAGGAAGAGGAATTTGAATTAGTTAGTAAAGGAAGGAAGGCCAAGGGGAAGAAGTACCAAGGTGAGGTTAATTCCATCCAAGAGGGCAAGAAGAAATACTTGTCCAAAATCAAGTGCTTTCAGTGTCATGAATTCACACACTATACCATGGAGTGTCCACAGAAGAAGGAAAATAAGGAGGAGTCTGTAGTAGAAGCAACTAGTGAATGTTTGGCTTCATAGTTAGAGATTGACTTCACTCTCATTGCATGTATGGCAAACACAGTGATGGGAAGTGTGTGGTATCTAGACAGTAGTGCCTCCGTCCATATGATGGGGTATATAGATTTTTTCAGTGACTTGGAGGAGAAATATCTCCAGATGAACGTTGATTTTGGAGACGACGGAAAGTACAGTGTGACTAGGATTGGTACTATCACATTTCAGAGGGAGTCAGGCTTCCCTATTAAACTCAAGGATGTGATGTTTGTTTTGGGTCTAAAGAAGAATCTTGTATTTGTTGCAGTTTTAGAAGACCGTGGGTATGATGTGATATTCAGCAAAGGAAAGGCATTACTTAGAGACATGGCAACATGATAGGTGAAGCGGATCAGGGTTTGAGTCAAGAACCTATATGCACTTCAGATATAAGATGTATGAAAAGCCTTAAGGAGCAAGGCATAGATTAAATATGTGGTCGTTGAGTGGGAGAATGCTAGACCTCTCAGCATGCAACCTCAAAATAAACCTTAAGAAGTTGTGGAGTAGCCACAAATGGATAAGAAAAGACGAGGAAGAGTGGATACATCCACTCAAGAAGAAACCTCCAATAGGGGGAGAGTTCGAGCCAAGTGGGTAGAGGGAGAAAATGTAGCTATACCTCCAGGAACAAGGTGGAGTGATGTAGATCCTTAGTCCAAGAGTTACAAAAATTTGGGCAGGGTCCATTGAGGTGTTCTCCTCTGATCTGAATGGAAAATGGCCCCTTGTATTGGTTATCTATGGTATTGATCCATGATTTTAGGAAGAAGCTTGCCACGGAAGTGCGGAGGCACCACAGAGGCACCACAGAAGGCGCAATGCGGAGGCGCCACAAAAGGCGCAGTGCGGAGGCGCCACAGAGGTTATCCGAATGGGAAATGGCATCAACCCATGGTACTCATCCACCCATATTATTCATTGACCCATGGAATTTACCCATGGTATTGTGGTATTGTAAATGGCATCTGCCGTGGTATTGTAAAATCCACCCATGGTATTCATTCACCCATGGAATTGACCCATGGTATTGTAACTAGAAAAATACTATAAGTAACAAGTCACATTTTGTAAAAGGACAAATTGTCTGCCACAATGTAGCCTTTACAGTTCAGAGGCATGTAGCCACACATCTCTTCTCAGAGATAAGCTACAATTGCCCT
>APFE031261850.1:29462-65301 GCA_000404065.3 Pinus taeda
ATAAAGCACATTTAGAGAAAGATAGTGTCTGGTTGGTTTGTTTGTCATTAGGTCTTCATTAGATTCTAGGAAGGTCTATCTTGTCTGCAAGATCGACTCATTCCGCGTGACAAGTGCCATTTTCCTAGGGGTGATATGGGTACTCTTTATACGGTACATCTGGAATGCTTCTATTAAAGCTGCCACTGTCTCATTTAACAAGTGTGAACCTCTCTCACTCATCAAAATTTTTGGGCATCTAAACCTTGACATAATAAACTCGAATACGAACTTTGTAGTAGCGTTCATGCTACAATCCTTCAAAGGTTGTGACTTGGCCCACCTGGTTAAGTATTCCATCATAGTGATAATATAATGCGCTCCGTCTTTTCTCCTGGTGGCTGAATAGGTCCAAGAAAGTCAATTGTCCATTTATCAAATGCTTGTAACATGCCCTGTGGATTTAATAGAAGTTCATCCCTTCATGATGGCTTCTCGATCCTTTAACACACATTGCATGCATTGTAGTATTCCTTGGAATTTTTATGTCATGTTCGCCACCATAATCCTGCACGTAGGATCTTCTGCAGAGTAGCCTTACCTGCATAGTGTCCTCCAATGACACCACCATGTGCTTCAGCTGGAATACTATCTTCCATATTCATGCACGTATCGGCATAGAACTTCATCCGACCCCATCTTATATAGTTGTCCTTCAATCATAGAAAAATCAGTAGCCTTGACAACTAGTTCCTTCATTTTCTATGTTGTATAACCTCCAAGAGTTATGCTCATAGATACAAAATGAATGATTTCTGAAAAATGCTTGCCCAAAACCCTAACAGAAAATAGTTGCATGTTAAGTAATCCTTCCTCAATATTTGTAGGCTTTTCACCATTTTTTATCCAAGAAAGGTGGTCCGGTCCAATATTCAATCTCCCGGGCTTCACTATTACTTCAAAATCATATTCTTGGAAAAGGAGCAACCATCTACATATTCCCCCCCAATGTAAGCTCATTGACCAGGTACTTCAAAGAAGAATGGTTTGTGTACATCCTAAAGTGAACACCTAGTAGATAATACCTAAACTTCTATGGTGCATAAACCATGGCCAAACCTTCGTGCTTTGTGGTTGAGTATTTCCTTTCAGACTTAGATAGTATTTGATTGGTGAAGGAAATTGGGTGATCGATATCTCCTGCTCTTGGTTGTGTTAAGATGGCTCCCAACTCTATGCAAGACGAATCCACATGCACATGAAATTCCTTCTTCCAATCTGAGAATACTAGGATTGGCACCATAACCATCTTCTCCTTCAAAGTGTCCAAGCTCTTCTAAAAATCATCATCTCAACAAAACAAAACATCGTTCTTTAACAACTTCTCCATGGGCGCAGTGATCTGCGCATATGCCTTAATAAACTTCCTATAGTACTCGATATGACCCAATGTCACGTGTAGCTTCTTTATGTTCCCGGGGGGATCCAAATTGATAATTATGGCTATATTAGCAGGGTCTACCATCAATCCCTGCTTACACTCAACCTGGCCTAACAATATTCCATAAGGTATGGTGAGCACCAATATTGCAGCAGTAATGCTGCAACTCCTGTGGCTTCTTACTTTACTTTTATCAACCTGGTAGTTTCTAACAAACTTGGAAGCAATGGTGTTGTATGCAAAAGTACTAGCTCTTATTGCAGGCTGTCACATGATTAGCTAGCACAAGTTCACTAGGATCTTAAGCCAACTTCTATGAATTCTCAGAAGAAGCTTTGACTGTGATGAAAGAAAACTAACTCTACAGGGTCTAATCCATTTGTAGAAAGAGAAGAAGAACTTAAATGTAACGCAAACCCTAGCAAACCCTAATTTACCTATTAACCCTACTGTTATCACACAAAATCAGACCCCAACAAGCTATTGATTAGGTAGACCTTGTGTAACTCTTTCAAACCAACTTTTGGCTGAGGCTTAGCCTCCCCAACCTGAGAGGGCTCTCTCACAAGATTAAAGATTTGGATAATGAATAAGATGGCTAACTCTATGAAATAAAATAACAAGTGTAAGAGGTTGAAACAGAACTAGAAAGTATCCATTGGGCTTATGGAGTCAAATATGCTTCAGTATTGATAATAACATTAGCTTTACATAGAAGTCGGGGCATAAGAATTCAACATATGGAGAATATATCAGAAATACATAGGACCACACAGTTTATAAATGTGTAAAGGAAGTTAGAGCACTATCAGTGATTTCTAAGTAATCACACATTCATACCACTGTAGATAAAGAGAGAAGAACAAGGCAAGACATTCTGAACATTGAATCCCTTCTGATTCCTGAGAAGCAAAGCCAAGCACTGTATTACTAGAAACAAAGTATTACACCAAAGCACAATAAGAGAGTTTCTCTGAAAAATCTTCAACCCTTAATAAATTATTTCTTCTCCCATATATAGAGTTCATGTAGATTACTTCCTCCAACATGAGGGGAATTCGAATTCCTCCTAATTTGACACCTATTGACACTTAAAACTAACTATTTAATAGAAAAGACAACTAACTAGTAGTCCTAGAGACCTAATACAACTAGGAGTGTAACTCCTTATTATGATTATAAAAACCTTATCTAAACATTTAAAGACTTCTTTGACACCTATAAATCCATGAAGCCGAATTTGGTGGTGCTCATAACCCTCCAGCTGGCCCTTGATGACTCATCGTTTTGCTGTTCCTAGAAACTAGGAGACTGTTCCTTGCTCTGTCCTGGCTGAAAAATAGGTCTTGGGACAGAGCTCATACCGTATCATAAAAAATGTATTTGGAAAAATGGAAGGAGGCTTTTGTGAACCAATCCATGCTGAACAAAAAACTCTCTTGGTTTTTTGAAATAGATTTCCTACTACCCAGAATGAGTCTTTGAAATATAGTTTTAAAAATATGCTTGTGACAAATTGCATCTACAACAGTTTCGTAGCGCAAGTTTAACCATGACTTTCTCCCACCTCATAATGAATTTGAAGAAACAGAAAGAGGTTTTTGTAGTTCAGTATCTTAGGAAGAAAAAATCCTTTCATTTTTCAAAATTGAGTTCTCATCTACTCAGGGATCGCCTTGGAAGTTTACTGCTGGAAACAAGGAGACAGAGTTCCTCCGTTTTAGAGTTTCATCCTTATGCTTGTCTTCGAATCCTTCTTCTGACCATGTTGTCTCTTTTAATCACATACATGCATTAAATTAACCATAGAACCTACTCAAATACTTTTGCTAAGATTAATAACTCCTTTAATGCTGCTCGATGTCTCATGAACAATACTAGCTATGAAATAATGACCATCTTCATAACATAGAGTTTGGAGTTCATGGATGTCCTCCCCTCACTTGATTTGCCCTTGCTTGATGTTCAAAACCTGTTAGTAATCCTTTGCAGCAGCCCATATTCAAGAAGGGTTCCTTTTTCTTCTCAAAATTGGCCCACAAAATCATGATGTGCAGCTACAGTAGTTTCGTAGCGCACAAAGTGTATTTTTGTGAGTTTGCGCTACCAAAACTCCTAGTTGATTTCATAGTGCATGTAATTTTTGAAACAGACTTAACACATGACACTTTGAACAAATGTGGGACCAATGGTGGCTAAAACAAGATTTTTGACCATGTTTAACAAAGGGAACAAGACTCTATCCTTAAAAGAAACAATGAGAATGACCAAGACCAATTCTTCCTTACCTTACCCTTTTTCTTTGAAATATTTTCAGCGATAACACTTACTTTTGCAAGAAAAGAGATGAAAAATAAAGAAATGAATTCCATTTACTATTGAAAAGGTAAATTGAAATTATTCAAGCTACTTCTGAAAAGAAATGAGAAGAAAACATCTTTTTGTGCTTTTGAGTGTTTTTATGTGAAATTATTATGCTTGCGATTTATCTCGTTGTGATTGTGTAGAGGTTTGGTGGAAAAGAAAGATGGAGTTGGTTGTTGTAGAGGTGGAGGAAGGTGTGGAGAGGTCCTAAGAAGCCCCTAGTACCCTTCTGGAGGTTTCCATAGTAATAGAACTTCAAAAAATCAGTCACATGAAATTCTACAGGAGGCTGCAGGGGATCTACAGGAGGATCTACAAGAGGATCTACACGAGGAGGCCGAGAGCTAGTTTTGGAGTTTTGAAGGTGGAAAAATGATAGGAAAGGGGAATTTAAGGATAGATGAAGGTGTTGAGGTGTCTAGAAATTGTCAAGGAAGATCAAGAATGAACGTGATGGTTGGATTTGTTCAAATGGCAAGAAAAAAACGTTATGGAAAAAAATGCAGAAATTAGGGTAGATTGGCGAAATTTTGCGAATGTGTTGGGAAATATGTGAGAAGGGGGTTGGTGCTAGCTGCTATATTGGTGTATGGTGATATGAGATGTCCTACAAGAGATCTGCACATTTATTTATCAAAACTGACCAAAGCAAGAACTAACTATACCATGAAAATAGAACTTTGTCTAGCTTGACCTAATTTCTGACCTACAAACAGAAAATGATAAATAGTAACTGATGAAAAGAAAGGAATTTAGAGAGATATATGGGAAAATAATAGGAAATTATCTAAGAAACTTAATATAAACCAATATCAACTTTCCCAAATCAAGTTATCACACTAGCAGTTGCAGGGAAGAGCAAAAATTGTGTTTTCGGTGGCAGCAATAGTGCCTTTACCTCAAATCATGGTCCCAGGAAGGGAGAAAGGAGATTAGGGCCTGGTGTTTCCCTTTTTGAATTTTATTCTATCACTACAGTAACTTACTTAAGCAACTTGAAACAAAAACAACTATAGTAACCATAAAAAAACAACCTAATCTAACAAGATAAAATGAATCTATGCAATATAAATTAACTCATGAATTGAAGCAAAAACATATAAGTAAATAGTAGGAGGTGCTGGGCAGATTGGGTTGGGTGCTAACCCAAGAGCTTCAACCCTCTAAAAGAAATAAATGTTGGCTCAAAAACTATTTTATCTTCACTATCAAAAATAGTAAATACATTACATAAATTGTTCTCAAAAAGGAACTTGAAAATAAGCTGAACATAATGTTGCACAAAAGTGTGAAAATCTACTAATAATTGGCTAGCCTACTGAGGCCCTAAGCCTCCTTATTTATACAAATGGGGACCTCCAAAAATCCTCCTAAAATCAAGGAACTCGGCTTCCCAAAACTGAAGATAAACAATAGTCCTACTTTACTTGCTTGGCTGCCCCTTGGAATCATCAATGTGGACCTTTGTGCTATGAGTTGCTAATGGAGGATTTGAGGGAAGGGGTCATAAATGAAGGAGACACCCCCCCTACAAATCCTCTTCCCTATTTTCCTCGAGTTTTGGCTACCATTTGCTCATAAATTCCTTGAATTTGTCCAAAATTGTCCAAAAAATCTGCATAAAACATTCATTAGACTACAGGGCAAAGTGACTAACCCAATTCACTCTATTAGCATAAATATATTCAAAAACATGTAACAAACTAGTGAGAATGGTAGATTAAGTCAAAATAAGAGGCTGAATGAGCCCATATAATTACCCATTTCTGGGGCTCATCAAGGTACACAGAAAATGCATTTCTTCAAGTTCAGAGAGATATGGTACTTCCTACAGGTATCAAACATCAGGTGCATACTAGAGACATGCTTCTTGACTAGCCCAAACACTATCCAATCATCGAATTAGACTTCCAAAAACTTATGAATTGATCCGAATGGAAAATGGCATCAACCCATGGTACTCATCCACCCATATTATTCATCAACCCACGGAATTTACCCATGGTATTGTAAATGGCATCCGCTCGTGATATTGTGACTTCCACCCATGGTATTCATTCACCCATGGAATTGGCTCGTGGTATTGTGACATCCACCCATGGTATTCATTCACCCATGGAATTGAACCATGGTATTGTAACTAAAAAGTACTATAAGTAACAAGTCACATTTTGTAAAAGGACAGATTGTTCGCCACAATGTAGCCTTTACAGTTCAGAGGCATGTAGCCACACATCTCTTCTCAGAGATAAGCTGCCATTACCTTAGCTGGTTTATTTCCAGTTGGGTTTTAATAAAAAGTTTCTTTGTGGTTTTGTTTATTGGGCATTCTCCTATTTTTCTTCTGGTAATTTCAAGTTTTCAGATCTTGGGGGTCTCTCCTCCCAAGATCCATTTCAATATTTTAGATCTTGGGGGCCTCCTCCTAAGATCCGCATCAGTGGTATCGGAGCAGGTTATGATTCCATGGGAATGAGGGTTTGAAGCATGTTTCAGTTTCAAATTTTGCAGCAATATTCAACAAACTTCAGGCATGTGCTACAACCTCCACAGAGCACTTTCTTGGGTCAAGCAGGAAGAATTTTTCTTTTTTTTCCATTTTTTTGCAGGATTTTTTTTGGGCGGCGACTTTGCAGATCAGATTTGAAACATTTGGTACAAAATTTACAAAATCAAATACCAGATCTAGATTCCTCTCAAAAAATCACCCAATTTCAAAAAACAAATGGGTCAAATCGGAGTCCGGATGTGGGAGATATCGTTGATTTAAAATCAGCTATTTTATCAGATTTTTTGTGACGGCAGAACTGTTGCAGCACAATTCTGAGATCTCAGAGTGCCCAGATAAGGATTTCCATCACATGGGAAGATGCAAAATAGTCCTTTTGCTTCTAAAAACAGGTTATAATAAATATTCTGAGTTATATTGGCCGAGTTATGTCCATTTTAATTCTGGAGCAGCATTCGGAGTGGGTTTCCATTGGAGACGTGCCCTCCCACCCCACTTTAGTAGGCACCTGCTTCACATTCGTTAGTTTCAAGCATTAGAGTAATCGGCTTGGGTTATTTTGGAGATGTGCCCTCCCCACCCCAAGCTATGTAGCACCTCGTACCTTCATCACAACCAACCAAACACGGTTGTGGGTTCCCAAAACCCAACTCATCGAAGTCATTTGCTAGCCGTACACTGTTAGTATCACATTTGGTCACAAGCATTACAGGGTATCTCTATCCTCGGATCTTCGTTCTTCATGGTTATGGGTCATCCACAAACCCACAGTTCATCGAAGTCCATTTTCTAGGCCACACACTGTCAGAATCATAGTTGGTCACAAGCATTACAGGGTATCTCTATCCTCGGATCTTCATATTCAACAAAGGCTTGGCAGGAGGGAACTTTATGCAATGGGGACCATTGCTTCTTAAGGAGGGAGGAATGATCCGAATGCAAAATGGCCCCTTGTATTGGTTATCTATGGTATTTATCCATGATTTTAGGAAGAAGCTTGCCACGGAAGTGCGGAGGCGCCACAAAAGGCACAGTGCGGAGACGCCACAGAAGGCGCAGTGGGGAGGCACCACAGAGGTTATCCGAATGGGAAATGGCATCAACCCATGGTACTCATCCACCTATATTATTCATTGACCCATGGAATTTACCCATGGTATTGTAAATGGCATCTGCCCGTGGTATTGTAAAATCCACCCATGGAATTGACCCATGGTATTGTAACTAGAAAAATACTATAAGTAACAAGTCACATTTTGTAAAAGGGCAGATTGTCTGCCACAATGTAGCCTTTACAGTTCAGAGGCATGTAGCCGCCACATCTCTTTCTCAGAGATAAGCTGCCATCGCCCTAGCTGGTTTATTTCCACTTGGGTTTTAATAAAAAGTTTCTTTGTGGTTTTGTTTATTGGGCATTCTCCTATTTTTCTTCTGGTAATTTCAAGTTTTCAGATCTTGGGGGTCTCTCCTCCCAAGATCCATTTCAATCTTTTAGATCTTGGGGGCCTCCTCCCAAGATCCCGATCATCCTCATGGATCATTACCTTGCTATGGGGGCTAGCTATTAGAAAATCAAAGATATTATATTAGGGTTTGATTCTCATTTCTTAATAATTACTTGTGGTGTGTTGGCTTATTTTTTTTTATTATGTTATCTCACATCAAGCAATTATACATACATGAAGATCACAAAACAAGAGACACAAGATATAGGCACATGCCAGTGAAAAACCCCCCTCAAGGGGAAAACCTAGTCAAAATAATTCTTCCTTTCAATAGTATTCTTTGAGACTCTTCACCCTAGACCAAGACCATAATTCACTCCCCACCATGTTAGCCTTCCAAATCTTCGAACCCTTCCAACAACTTTGACTAGGAAGCAGTTTCCAGCAACATGGAGCTTTTGGTAGTAGTAAAAACCTAGGATACTTCGATATCCCAAACCAGACCACGAAACAGAGAGAAAGAGACACACCAAAAGCTCAATTTTATTCTTCTCTAGAGACTCCCCCAAACTTACACTCTTTTTGTCATTCTAGAAGCATACTTCACACTTCCTAGCTCTTCTAGAGATATCAAATTTCCTGAGAGAGTGAGTGTTCGAAATGACTTTGACCTCCTTCAACCTCCTTCAGTATATAGGCTTCTTATGAGTCGAATGGGGGTCTTTATTCCAACTTGATCTTCCGTAGGCTGACATGATGTGGAGGACACATAATTCATATTTGACTTGATAGAAAACCTTTTTACATGATCCGAAAGCCTAAGAAGGGTCTATTGAATATACAATGACTTTATAAATTCAATATTAATCCTAGGAGTCCACAATGGGGAATTTAACTAATATAATGATGACCCAAGCACGAAACCCATGCTTTAATATGTCATTGTGACAATAATAAAAAATATTTTCTTTTTCTTTTGACAAGTACTTTACATAATGACTCAAGTACATTATTGGAGACCGAACCTATTTACATTTTCTAACACTCCTTCTTAACTAGGGAGGTATTCATAATGTACATATACAATGGAAGATCTCAAACTATATGAAAAGATGAAGAAAATTTAGGCACCACAGTGCCATGGACTAGATTCCTGACCAAGGAAATCTATTTAACCAGTCACTCAACAGTTTAGTCCTCATAATGCTATGGACAAGAGCCTTGACTAGGGAAATCTACCCAACTAGTCACTCAACAATTTAGGCATCGCAATGTCATGGACTAGATTCCTAACCAGGGCAATCTATCCAGGTGGGACTAAGGTGGACTGAAGCTTTCATCCCCTCTAGGCACCATTAGGCTTACTTGCTAACCACCAACCCAAACATATAGGTGTGTATCCAAAATAGAGCTCAATAAACAACACCACCTTTTTCAATTCTGGGATTCCAGACATCAACACATAGTGCTGGCTAGATGTCTCCCTAGAAAATGCTTCACTTGCAAATCCTCAAAAAATATCTTCCATTTCCTTATCATCAATATGGTCACAAATATCTACCAAACCCAAAATGTTTCTTAGATATTCGAGCTTCTTATTAGGAAGATCATTTTCTAGTATGTCCTCTACCTATTCATTTGTCAAAACATACTCTATCTTCACGATCCCATCTTGCACCAAGTTCCTAATAAGGTGGAAATTTTTATTGATATGTTTCATCCTTGAATGAAATACAAGATCTACAGACATCTTGATACAACTTTGGTTGTCACAATTAATCATAGTAGGAGCCACAGACATTTCAAACAAATTTGTAAGAATCTTCCTTAACCTATCAACCTCTTTTCCTACTTCACATGTAGCCACATATTCTGCCTCGACACTGCTCAATGCAATGAGATCTTTCTTCCTACTTATCCATGAGATCATAAAAGATCCTAGACTAAATCATCCTCCGGTAATGCTTCTTCCATCGGTCTCACTGCCACCCCAATCAGAGTATATGAAGCCAATTACCTTGACTTCCTCACTATCATACTTTAGGCAGTGATGTATGGTGCCACGAAGATACCTCAATATATGTTTGGAAGCTATCCAATGATCATGATGAGGCTTCAACTAAAATTGACTAAGAATGTTCACTGTAAAACATATATCTGGCCTATTATTTACCAGATACATCAGGGAGCCCACCAATTGTCGATATAAGGTAGGATCCATGATACTAGAGTTCGAGCTCCTCAACTTCTTGAGATTGGTGATCATAGGAGTAACCATTAGCTTGGAGTTTGTCATGCTAAATATTTGTAATAACTTGATGCTTTACTTTCTTTTTCCCAAATATATCTCCCCAGGTTTCTGCCATACTTCTAAATCTAGGTAGTAATGCATTAGTCCTAGACCCTTCATCTCAAATTTAGCTGCCAACATCTTTTTGCATTCTTGAATTCTTCATTCTACACCAATGATGAATAGATCATCCACATATAGTAGAATAATGTCAGGCTTATTATTCACGACTTTGATATATAAATTCAAATCAATAGTAATATTCACGAACCCAATTATGAGAAAATATGCATCCATTCTTGCATACCCTGCCCTTGGTGCTTGATTCAAGCCATATCGGGCCTTCTTGAGTCTGCAGACATGATAGTCCATGTTATTTACTTCAAATCCCTTAGGTTGTTCGATGTACACTTCCTCGTTAATGGTCCCATTTAGAAATACGGTCTTAACATCCATTTGATGGATATTCCACCTCATTGTAGCTGCCAATGAAACCAATGATCTAATGGTAGTGTACCTTGCTGTAGGTGCAAAGGTTTCTTCATAACCAATGCCTTCATTTTCAGAGAAACCCCTTTCTACGAATCTTTCTCTATATTTGTCTATACTTCCATCAACAACATGTTTGATATTAGAGATCCTCTTCGATGTAACAACCAATTTGTCACTAGGTCTAGGAGAGATTTCCCAAATCCCATTCTACATGATTCATTGACATTCTTCCTTCATAACTTTCTTCCAAACTTCTTCATGCTCAACTTCCTTGAATGTAGATGATTTTCTTTCAATCAATTTTGTTTTATATGCAGCATATCCAGAATATCTTTTCAATTTCTTACTTTCCCTGGAGGACCCTTTAACAACTTCATGCCCTTCAACATCTTCTAATGTAGTTTTCAACCAATTTGGCCTCTTCCTTGTGGTTGGGATAACCACTGATTGAATAGGAGCACTTGGTCCTTCTTCTTTAACATTAGAAGGATCTTCATGATGAATTTCATCTTATTCAAATACAAGAACTTCTTCATCATTAGAATCAATGTGAATGTCCTTTGATTTCTTATAGGCTTGATTCTCATCAAATATGACCTCCTTGCTTACTTCAATGTGTCTTCCTCCCTTTATATAAATTCTATATGCTTTTGAGGAAAGACTATAACCAATGATTATTCCATTGATGCTTGTTGAGTCCAACTTATTTCACTTGTCTTTTGGAACATGAATATATGTTGGACTTCCAAATATGCGGAGATGATCCACACTTGGTTTATGTCCTATGAATGCTTCTTCGGGTGTATTATTATCAAGGCTCTTATGAGGACTTATATTTTTAACATACACAAGAAGTATTTCTACTTCACCCCATAAGAACTTCAGTAGATCTTGATCAAGGAACATAGTTTGAATTCCTTCTTCGATTGACCTATTATTCCTTTTGGCCAATCAGTTTTGTTCAAGATATTAGGGAACAATGAGCTCCCTCTTAATACCTGCATCCTTACAATATGCAATCAACTCTTTAGAGGTGTATTTCCCACCATTTTCACATCTTAGAGTCTTTGTCTTGCTTTCGGTTAGGGTTTCCACCTCAGCCCTGAAATCCTTGAACTTATCAAATACTTCATATTTGGTTTTGAGTAGGTAGAACCATGTATTTCTTGAATTCTTATCAATGAATGTTACATAGTAGAGATGACCTCCAAGTGACTTGTCAAACATGGCCTCACAAACATCGAAATGCATGAGATCTAATATTTCTTTAGATCTTGATTCACTATGATGAAATGGATTTCTAGTATGCTTCCCCAAAGAGCATCCCTTGCACACACCTTCATGACCTAACTTCATATCATGAATACCATGAACTAGCTAACTAAGAGTAGGAATGATCCTATAATGGAGATGACCACATCTTTGATGCCATAGTTTAATGAGACTTATTCCATATGAACCAAATCTTGAGGAGATGGAGTGACAACCTGGTAAATATTTCCTTCTTGAACTCCAATAACCCTATGGTTTTCAATACGAGAGTTCTTTCCCCAAACCAATACTTTTCCATCAACAAAAGCAATCCTCTCCCATTTATCTTCAAAATAAGAAATAGAAAGTAAATTATTTTTCAAACCTAGAACATAGCGAATGTTGTTAAGATGCAACTTCAATCAAGGAAAATTTTAAGGATGGAAAATTATTGAAGTTTAAAAACATTGGTGAATCTCACTAGTCACTAATATGAAAACTATAAAATGTTTATTGATGTATTTGTAATTTTTTTCAAATCTATAATGATTTTATATATAATCTCTATATAATTTTGGGTATTTTTAAGGTAAAATAATTTTATATTGTAAAATTTGGGCGAATAATTTTTATAAAAAATGGAAATTGGCGAATCTTTTTTAGGAAAAACCATGGGAAATTATCGCATCTGCGAATATTAGCCCCTAAAATTTTCCATAGCTTAGATCCATTATCCAGATTCAATGATGTAGATCCCAAACCTTTAACAATGTAGCTTTTGTTGTCACCTAATTCCACTACATGAGAGGATGATTCCTTTGACAGTTGTGTGAAGTTCTTTGCTTTCACCAGTCATATTTCTTGATGCTCCACATTCAATGATCCATGAATTGTCATCAGTAAGAGAACATGTAAGGGAAACTAAGAATCCTTAAATCATGGCCTTGTTGAATAAGTAATAGATAATGTTCTTGATCCATCATCCAACAGTGTTGTAATCCAAACTTATGTAGTTCACCATAGAGGGAGAATCATTGCCAATGAAGTGATATTCGATTCTTCTTGACCTTAGCTCTGATAGCATGTTGGAAAATCAAAGGTATTATATTAGGTTTTTATTCTCCTTTCTTGATAGTTACTTGTGAGTGTGTTGTATTCTTCCAATTCTTTATTATCTTATCTTTCATCAAGAAATTATCCATACATGAAGATTACAAAACAAGATAAACAAGATATAGGCACATGTCAGGGAAAAGCCCACCTCGAGGGGAAAACCTAGTCAAGATAATTATTCCTTTCAATAGTATTATTTTAGGCTTTTCACCCTAGACCAAGACCAAACTTTCCCTCCACACCATGTTATCCTTCCAGATCTTCGACCCCTTCCAACAACTTCGACTAGGCAGTAGTTTCCAGCAACATGCAGCTTCTACTAGTAGCAAAACCCTAGGAGACTTCAATCTCCCAAACCAGACCATGAAACAGAGAGATAGAGACACCAAAAGCTCAATTTTATTCTTCTCTAGAGACTCCCCCAAACTCGCACCCCTTTTCCCCTTCTGGCAGCAGACTTCACACTTCCCAACTCTTCTAGAGATATCAAATTGCTTGAGAGAGTGAGTGCTCCAAATGACCTTGATCTCCTTCAATATATAGGCTTCTTATGAGTCAAATGGGGGTCTTTAAAATGACTTGATGTTCCTTTGGCCGACATAATGTGGAGTACACATAATTCATATTTGACTTGATACAAAACCTTTTTATAAGGTATGAAAGCACAATAAGGGCCTCTTTGAATATAGAATGATGCTATAAATTCAATATTAATCCTAGGAGTCCACAATGGGGACTTTGACTAATATAATGATGACCCAAGCATGAAACCCATGCTTTAATAAGTCAATGTGACAATAATAGAAATTCCTTTCTTTGTTCTTTTGACAAGTACATTGCATAATGACTCAACTACATTATTGAATACTGAACATAGTTACATTTTCTAACACCAACAGTATTTAGTAGCAGGACGATCAATGTCAGTCAGATACCGAGGAGTGTTGACAACAGAGTAGGAGGCTCAGTACCAGATTTTTGTACTATGTAACAATGCCCCAATTTATGAATAACAATAGCTAAGGTTAGAGATATAAATGGGGACCCTTTTTAAATCCTTAGTATTAGGATAATAAAACCTAACTCTAAGAAATTTCCTTGAAAAATATTGCAAAATAACCCAAGGATGAGATCCTCAACGCAAATTTCTCTTTTCCATGTGACTATCATAAAACACCTTTAAAAATTTGTGATGCACGATCAAACCTCCCACTGTGATATCCCGATTATAAGCACCTTGTCATTTCATAAATTGCACTTCACAAACTTCGCAAGTAATTAAGCTATGCCACTACAACGCCCATTAACGATTTGCGAAATGAGATATTGCAAAAATCACAATCGAATTTCTCCTTATAGAAAGAACAATGCTATATTGTATCCATTTAAATTTTGTGATGTGCAAATAAGAGCGGTAAGCATGTGAAATAATTGCATTTTAAATACAAAAACGAACAAATTGGTAGGTAAATAAGTATTTAGCAGTTCGAGGAGAGCTAATCATTTTCTAAGTTATGGGTAGTTAATGTTCAGTACCTCTTTAAACCTTTCTCACGATCCAAGGTCATTTCAGAAAAGTTTTCAATCTTAATTGCCTGATATTGTCTGCATTGATATATCTTGTCCATTTGAGGCAAGCTACAAAAGACATGTCATTGAGGAAGGTGATGTAGAAATAGAGAAAGCAAAGCATTATTGAATCTGAGTTTACAAATATGGCTCCCATATTCTATGATACAGCCTGCAACGTTGATGGAGGAGAAACATCTTGGGAGGTCATATACAATAGGCTTGAGGATGAGCATCCCAAGATTAATGTCACAAGAGCAACAACTGATTCAACAAGACCTTAGAGGCTTCAATTCAAGGATGTTGCCTATTATTTCTTGCATAGGACAGGAGCAGGGGCTAAAATCCTCCCATACATGAATATGATTAGGTGGGTGGTCGAAAACCTCACCATTGAAGATAGACAATTCATAAATTCAAAAAAGGAACTCATGGGATCATTTAGAGTAGAAGACATGAAGAAAATGTATCATATACCTGATCCTCAGGATATATATGATAAGACATACATGGCCAGATTTGCAAAGAAAAACCCAGGCCCCTTCAAGCTAATTCAAGGCTAGAGAGTATTGGAAAACAAATTCAAATTTGACAAATCAGATATGTATGTTATAGCATCTCTGGAAAACCCCTACAACTATGCAACTGCCATGTTATGTAGACTATATGGGTTGCCCAATAATTCTAAGTTTTCCATAGAATGGATTCCTCTGATTGATGCTTGCGTTAATTCCCACATCATGAATTGGGTCACCATCCTATCTAATAACCTAGCCACCATCATTGCTAAATATTGATAGAAGAGAGCCTCCTCTCCAGAGAACCTTCCCCCATTCTATTTTAGTGCCTACGTTATGGATGCCATTTTCTCGGCATTACATTTCTGACCATGGGTTGGAAATGGACCTTATAGGACCCCTACCCTATCCATCTTAGTCATAAGAAAATATGGGAATCCCATTATATACCCCATTTCTATAAAATATGTCATTCTGTTATTTTTCTGCTGCATCAAATCATTTTCAATAAGAAAGCCTCCGGGTTTTCCCATGAAGCCACAACAGACCGTCTAGCTGTCGGAAATTATTTTATTGAAGAATGGTCACCTACATTATGGTTTTTGGTAGCACAATCAACCCACATGTCCTTCCTTTATATGTTTATGATAAATTGTTAGCAAGGGAAATCACTCACCAGACCGTGGGAAAAGGCCTAACTAAAGTCCTCAAAGGAAACAAGAAGTTATTATGGCTCTATTTTCCTGTCAAGTGCGATTCTTTTTCTTTAGAAAATTTTAATAATGCCATTAAGGAGTTAGTAAACATGAAGCCCTCGGGATTCATACATTACCGAAAAGGAAATTTGATCCAGACAAGGTAGCACATAACATCACTACTGCAGTAAAGCTCAAGCCATACAGCCACGCGGATAATGATTTTGAAGACCTGTTACAGTTCACCAAGTCTTTCGAACAAGTGTTCGAATGGGCTAAAGTGAACCTAAGTCCTAAATTTTTTGAAATAATTCAGGAATTCAGAAATGAAAGGCTCGGAGTAATCCCAATGCACTTGTTGAAGATGGAAGATAAGCCTACACCAAGTGTGACTATTAGCAATGAAGGAACTATCTCTTGTACAGTGTCTTAGGTGAATATTGAGAAATCACCAGATATGGGGAAGGCCCAAGGGATAGATACTACAACAGAGTTCAACAGGAAGTCAGCTGAGAAATAGGTTTTGAGCACTCCACCTAAAGAAATTAGTTTAGAGGTCAAAGGTAGCAGTTTGGAGTAGGAAGGGGATCAGTTTAATCAGAAAAAGCAAGACACTCCCAAAATGACAGATACCCAAGAAACAAGGGAGTGTCAAACTCCTTGGTATATTCAAGAGAATATAAAGTCCAAGTCTATGGACGAATAGTCCAAACCCATGGATGAGCAGTCCAAGCCCATGGATGAGCAAGCGACAATGTCCCAGCAGATTGAGATTATCCCTACTCTTCCCACATAAGAGATCATCTTGAAAGTGAATGAAATCCCTCCACTTGATGTGTTCTATAGCCTGCTCCACAAGGTTGTAGTAAGAAGACAGAGAAAAGGGAAAAGGGTAGAAACACCCGAGCTCCCACCTAGAAACAAGCCGATGGACATAGTTTGGAGGGACATTCCTTTCAACCCAGCTGAGAACCTGACTAGATTGTCACAATTCACAAGAGCATATGCAACAACCACCATGGAAAAAGCCACTGAAGTCTCTACTTTGTTGAGAGAAAAGGAGGATAGGATTGCATAGCTCGAGCAGTAACTCGAAACAAAGAAAGCAAGTGTGAATAGGCAAGTAGTTGAGCAACTTGCCCAATTGCAACAGAGCATGGAGGTACTGAAAATAAGCCATGAAGCCGATATATTAGATAAAAAAATGCAACTCCAAGAATTGTAGCAAGCCATGGAAAGATATAAGGATGTTCCTACTATCTAGGAGTTTGTTAAAGAGGCTCTGGAACTAAAAATCCCTCCTAATGAAACAAAAAGAGCACTTCTTCCAAAAGATGTCACACATTACCCCTTATCTAATTAGTAGCGACTAGCTGATAGATAAGGTGATCAACCAAAGAACCGAGTTTACTGATATCAACACCAGAATCTCTGAGTTCATCGAATGGCAGGAAACATAAGATGGAAGGAAAACCAATCTGAATAAAATTGAGGAGACACACAAAGAAATTATTTTCACAGATTGAGATGTGAGAATCAAGCAAGTCGAGCTAGCAGTGGCATAGATAGCTGGGGTATCGAAGAATATAATCAAGGCGGTGAACCACAATTTGTTTGTCACCAACTTTCTAAAGGAAGGCAATCTAAAATAAATACTTGATTTAGGTGCTTTGCCTAAAATCTGGCAGGAAAAGGCAGAGGATCAAAGGGAAGCAATCACAAAATTGACCAAGACCAACTTGGAGTCATATTGGCAATACCTTGTGAAGCTGCACAGCCATATCATGACCCTTAACTACTCACTTCATTCGACTCACCAGATGTTGCCACCTCTCACCAATGCGATTTTCACAGGACAACTCAAGACACATTTTGGGACACATCCTCAACTAAACCAATGATTGATATATGTGATTTGAAGGACAAGCTGACAGACAACAAATCATCATCTTAGTTCTACTCATCAAACCACTGTTTATTTTTAGAGTTAGTTAACTAGTTAGGAGGAAGGTTGTTTGAAACCTCCTCAAATTTTTGTATAATCTATTTTTGCACATTAATTAGAATAGTATTTATACCCTTCTCATGCATTTATAGAAGAGTCTAGAATTTTATCAAAAACATTTGCAAAGAACACAATTTCGTAAGTTTGTGAATGCTTTGGTGAAATTATGGAAAATGATCATTTCTTTTAGATATCAGACTACTTTCCTTTGTTGATGCACTATTGTGTTCTTGGGAGATAATTTGATTTGAAGAAAGGAGTTGATCCATGTCATTAGTTAAATGAGAAGAACTTCGTACATATGGTACTATTATCTTCTATGATTGATTCCATTTTCTTTTAGTCAGTGACAACACTTTACTTTCATGAATTATATGTGATATTTATTCTTTCTGTTAAGTGTTAATTGCATTATTGTATGATGCCTAGCTAAAATTATTAATTTTCATATATATAATTCATCATACATGCGATATATTTTATAAATTTCTTTGACTAACTATTTAGTCAAAGAAATTATCTTATACGTTATCATCTCTGTTTATGCGTGATTAATATTTATCATCACATGTTAAGTAGGTATCTATGTAGATCACATACCACACAGAAATAACCGAGTTTATATTAGAATAAGTTAGTTAGAGATTTTCATGGTAGAATAGGTCATTTAGATTATCATTTATTCTATTGCAAATGCTCATGAACCACCCACTCTCATCTTAAAACCCACACTGGGAAACTGGTCCCATTGTCCCCAGTCAGAGCCACCACTTTAAATAGGAAAGGAGTTGTCTTAAGGTTTGGACCGGGTGGTTATCCCCCATGTTGGGGCAACAGAAATTTGAGGCACTCAACACAGAGTTAGCAGCAGCACAATTTTACCAGTAGACAATTGCAGACACAACCAATTTAGTTTTTTTTAGATGCTTCTAAGTTGCAGATGTTGCAGTAGAAACAACAAAAATGAGAGGTGTTGCATGAGGTACATTCCACATGTGTAGGATAAGGGTGGTTGATAATCCATTTCTTACTGAGAGGGAGTGTTGAAAATGCAGCAAGAAAGTCTCAATTTTTATTTTTGCCTTAATCAAATTGAGAAAATTCGAATTTCCACATCAGCAGACAACTTGGAGGAGTTAAATGAGGTGACATGGCTCTTGTCACTCATTTAAGAACAATCAATTCGAGTTAATGAGTTGAAGTTCAATTTAATTAAGATGATTACTAAAAAATAGGATTCTAGATTAGTTAATTCAAGTTAGAGGCATGAAGTTGTGTGCAGTGGGTTCCTAAATTTTAGAAGCCTAGGTTGAGTTAATTTTAGTTGTATTAAATTTAGTTATGGTCTATTAAACTAGTTCTAACTATTGGAGGAACTAGTGGAAGTTCAAGTCATGGAAGTGGAACTTCAACCACACTCAATGATCATCCAAGTAACTAATCAATTAGCTTAAATTATCTCATGCATGTAGAGAATTCGAGTTACCCATTTGAGATGGAGATTCCAAGATATTGTGCTATCAATTGTAGACTATTCCAATGTGTACAGGTGGTGCATGTAGTCAGATGAAGGACCCAAGGGAATTGCCTAATCCAAATAAGGGAATTTCCTATTCAATAGGGGCCTAATTCCTCAAGGGACAATGTAAGGAATTAGGAGTTTGAAGGGCTTGAAAATTGGCTAACTATTGGATAGAGTTAGTCAGTCAAGTAGAGGTATAGAATATACATTTTCAGGGTGTGCTCAAGCTTGAACAAGCATATGTATTTAATCTCTATTCTTTGATTAATGCAATATAGATAGTAAGGGATTTTGAGAAATTTCTTTCCCCTAGATAAATCTATGTGCATGTGTGATGTTTCCTTTTGTACATCTATGATTTATGTTCTAGATGGTGAATGAACTTTCGTAGATTAGTAGAGTAGCTTCAAGTCTTGGGATTTAGTAAATTTCATGAGCAATATTGAATCTATACATTAATTTCTACAATATTGTAGATACTCATGAAACTCCTTTCACTAGAAATTAATACCCTTATTGTAATTTTTACCTAGACCTAGAATGAGCTTCGATCTGACCCTTATCACAAGTTTTACCCGGACCTAGAATGAGCTTGGATCTGACCCTTATCACAAGTTTTACCCAGACCTAGAATGAGCTTGGATATAACCCTTATCACAATTTTTACCCAGACCTAGAATGAGCTTGGATTTGTGGCTAAAATGTCTTTAGTACTTCACTTGAGGTTACAACACCTTAGACTTCAACAATCAAGTATTGGTCATTGTGTTCTCTTCTTCTATGACTGATTTATTTATCAAGTTTTCCAAAGAGTAAAATGTACAATTTTTTGGTATAAGAGGTAGAGAAATGATGCAATAGTTTGTACCATTGTCTGAATTAGAGTAAGTGTGTGATGTCGCTGCAACAATGACCCTCCAATTTTTTTGTCTAATTGAATTTTGGAGCCTACATGCACTATCGTTTCAAGTTATATTGCATCATCTTATCATGTGTCCATGCTTTCTCATTTTTTATCATCCTTTTATTACTCCTAAGTTCCATTTTTTCTCCTAAGTTAAGGTTTACTAAATGTCATCACTCTATCTTTGGAAACACTTGCATCATCTTGCTGAGGGAAAGCACTAAATTTCTTTGTTAGTGGCTAACTTCATTCTCTAAGACATGCACACACATGAAACAAAAAAAAGCATGACCTTTTCTCCAAGAAAAACACACTTTCTTTACTCAGCAATCACAAAATCCATTGTTGTTTAAAAGTGCACCCTCCTATGTAGAAGCACACTTCCTTCAAAAAATCGAGCACACTCCAAGTCTTTAAGGAGGTCGCAATCCTTTTTGTAAAAAACTCCACCCTAGTTGGGCACACTCCTTCAACTTAGTGATTGTGCCTTTGGCGTCCTAGTGGATTACACTCCATCTTGTCAAGGACTACACCTTCCTTCCTTTGCATGCATGGTGAGCACACTCTTAAACAATAGGAGCCCAGTTCACTTCAACTACTCAAATTACTCATCAATTGACAAGTGGTAGGAATGCATGAATCTCTTTTGCATGTATATTTTATTTATAAACAACCCATTCGTTCATTCATTATCACATTCATTCGTCGCGTTGGGCTGAGCACACTTCTTTTCATAAAGGATCTCCTCTTCGATCTTGATCTCAAGTAAGTCTTGTCTGTTTCTTTTCTTGATTTCTTTTATGATTTTTGTTGTTGCTTTTGTTTTCCTTGCTATAATTTCTCTCTATTTAAGTTTTTTTTACTGATGCTTATATCCATTCTTCATATTACAAGTGTCAACTTGTTGTTGGAAGTGACTCCTCGCATTCCATGACCCTTCATCTTTTGGTCATGATTATGACAGAGTTTATAAGTACTTGTAGATCCTTCCTATCAAGTTATTCTGATTCTTTTGTGTAGCTGGCATTTACTTAGTCTGTTTTGAATCATCAAATGAAAAATCACACTCCTAAAGGCCAAGATCCTACTCGAGCACATTCCTGAGAGGCAAGAGTTCCTTCCTTTGAAAAAATGTTCCCAACAAGAAGTCTTGTCTCTCTTTGAGTGTATGGAACAATGAAAAGCAACAAGCCTAACCTCATGATCACTAAGCATACCCTTGGCTCCCTTGAGCACACAACACACCAACTACACCAAGCTTCACCCCTTGGCCATTGTTTGTGTGCCCTGCACCCTCATTGATCTCCTAGGCACATAACACATTCTTAAGCTCTAGTGAGCCTTTCTAGTGCCTTGAGCATTCGCCTTGTACCCTCTTAGCCTCTCTCTCTCTCTCTCTCTCTCTCTCTCTCTCTCTCTCTCTCTCTCTCTTTATTTCATGGTTGACTCTCCAGACCCAAGAAGGCCTAAAATGACCACTGTTTCTCCAAAATGTTCCCTCATTTTTTCTTGATGTATTTTTCAATCCCATTGGCTTGTGAACACCCTATTTCATGTCTGATAAGATTATGTTCTTAACTAGACTTTGTTTTCCCTCTAGCACTATCATGTAATGATTTTGCGTGCATTCTATTGGAAATTATTTGAAACTAATTCTTCATCGCCATGAGTGTATCTCCATATGCAGTCATTCCACGTTCAATCTATATCACTCTTTCATCATTTGTTGGAACCATGCCTCCCACCACCCATCGAATTGTCTCGAAGGAAACTTCAGAAGCAAGTTCTAAGGAGGTAGTGGGGATTATTAAACCTACAATGTCTATCCTTTTAGATACATAATGCTTCATTGATAAATCATTCAATGACTCATGGAAATAAGTCAAGGATGCCTTCTTGGAAGAAACATTCCCTCAGAACCTAGAAGACAAGGCAATATATATCAACATCAAATAGTCCAAGATACACAGGATTGCATATAGATTCCTGGTGATGTTGCGTACAGAGGCCATTGAATGGATCACATCACACATGGATAATACCAATTTGGTCCTATGTAGTGAAAGTAGAACTGAGATTGCCACTTACCATCCTCACGACACGAATTCTTATTATAAGATAGTAAATCCTAATCAATATGAAAAAACTTAGTCGTACACAACATGGGAAAGTCTTAAAACAAAGGACGCCATTAAGTCCTGGTGCCAAGAGCCTGTCAAATTCCATCATAGACCGAGTGCAATATATCCGACAATAATCTCTGAGGAGAATTGTATTTTTATGCTCAACATGGTTGTTAATAGAGGAAATATTTTCAATTGGAAATATATTATTTCTCGTGAATTGAAGGGTCAAGTTAATTAGGCTAAAACAACTTTACTAGAAAAGCAAGCACCAAAATTTTACATGTCACCTTTCCTACAAGATGGGATTTGTGCTAGGTACACTTTCATTGGGATGAATTGGAACTAGACTTTGTGTGAGAAATTACTTGTCTATTGGCATTGCAGAGTTCTATCAAAGACACTTCGGAGGGGTATATGATCAACTAGAATGACATTTATTTGTCATCCTTTGTCAGTTGATATTTGAAGTTAGTCCTCCTTGCATTATTGACCAAGTGAAGGAGGCATTTCATGACATCGTAGATTGGTTTGTTGCATCATATGACACACATATTAGATGCTTCAGATGTAAAAAAAAAACCCCATTCCATGCAGCCAAGATATGTAACTAATTAGTCTTGCAAGAAGTAGCCTATCATCTAAATAATGGACTATATGTGCAACTTCACAAGAGGTAAAAGGCTCTTTGAACCACTTTAAGTTTGTGGAATTGAATTTATGAGTTGAAGAACCTTAAGGTGGCAGATGTAGAAATTGAAGAATTGAAGCACCTTGATTTTGGAACTAAAAGTTTTCAGAGGTATGATCCTAGGAATGTGTGCAGGAAGCATTGTGATAGGATAGGGTACACTCAGGCATATGTATCAATGATTATCTCAGAGGATAAAAAGGTTTAGAATTTTCACAATGCATTGAGAAAATATCACCCAGTACATTAAGCAGGTCCCTACAAGATTAGAAAAATTACAAAAGTATAGATGAAGGAAGTACAACAAACAAAAACTGCATAAGTAGTCACTCCAACACCTTGAAAAAAATTGAAGCATGATCCAATGGTAGAAACCAATAGAAAATTTAAAGTTGATCCTATCAGAAAAGGTGTTATTGAAGCAAAGAAATAGGGGAAGAAAAGAGAAGAGGAGAAAATAATATTAGGCGCAATAAGGAAAGAAGAGCAGGAATACTAACAAAGGGAATAAGAGGAAAATGAGTAGCGGGGTGATTTTCTTAGACACCAACAAGTAGCAGAAGAAGAAATGAGGAGAATGGAAGAAGAAAAGAAGATCATAGCATAATAACAAGAAAATAAGTTATAGGAGAAAGAAGCTCAATTGTTGGAGGAACAACAATTTACCCATGAAATAGAGGCATAATTAGAAGAAGAGAATGTCATCAAGCCTATTGAAGATGAACTAGGAAATCCATAAAATCCTCCACTAACAAGTGGCCATCTCCCATTTAGTGAGATAGTAATAACACCTCCACCAAAATATTGAGCCATGGATATACATAATCTCATCTTTGATTAGTTGAAGAAAAGGATAGTGAAAGAGAGACAAAGGTATTTCCCTAATTATCCTGGACATCTAGTCTTTGTATTCATTGAGAAGGTGATATTTTCCAACACCAGGAGGTACTATTAAGCAATCATGGCAAATAATGTTTTTTTTTTATCAACAACACAAGAAAACTATGAATATATTATGAGTGAAAATGCACAGTTGAAGAAAGAGTTAGTTGTACCAAAGCATCAAGTAGATCAACTCACTTTATAAAATCAACATTTGTCTTCTACCAATTTCAGTAGATGGAATCACAGTCAACTATATATGTGGAACTGGGGCTAATGGAAGACACTATGAGGAATTTATACAATAAAATTATTCTTTTTCATGAGGTATTAGCACCCCTGGTTGGATTAAAAAAGAAGGCTCAAGAGATATTGAAACTCCTTAAGGTTGAAAATAGGAAAATTTATCTAATATAGGAGAGGGGTGCTAAGTATCTTGACATTCCAAAGCAATTGTTTAGAAAGGAAAAATTTGTTTACAAAATGGATAAGGTAAAACTGAAACTTCATATTCATAATTACCTCTATCTCGACAAACAATCGATCAATGATATAGTTGCTTATGGACTGTTACATGGTGGTTGTGAATCCTTGGTACAAAAGCATGTAATTTCTTCTGTGGGTGCATTAGGAGAAACACGAAGGAAGGATGTCATTATACGGAAACTAAAGTAGTACACTGAACAAATCAAGTTAGCAACAGGCCAGGAAGGTTTGGACATCACCAATGATATTATTTTACAATATGAAATATCATCAGCTGAGGTTCATATGGAATTATTTTGGCTATGAAATAGTGTGTAAATCAACTCCAAATATATATTTCTAAAAGATTTGGAGGTGAAGATGTGGTATGCCACAGAGCTACTGGTCTCAAGAAAAGTTATCATACCATAATTCAAAGCATGGAATTCATATATCTTAAATGAACTCCATGACGAAGCCACTGATTTGTCCCTTTCTTTTTTATAGAGATATCTTGTCATATTAGAGTTTTGTCTTAAGTAGTCATCGTCTTATATGTATTTTTTATTTTGTAAATAATAATTCTAATGAAAAAGGACCCAAGTGGCACAAGTGGAATGTGAAGAGTTATATGCGGAATGTTAAGAGTCATGTGTAAAATGTGAAGGGTTGCATAGAATCTCATAGGTCATAGAAGTTAAAGAGTCATGAGGAAACTCAAGTGTCATTATTATTTGTTATAAATAGGTCCTCATAACTCAAGCAAGGGGCTTGGACCTTGGAGGACTTTTGCTTTGGCTTCTCTAGTGGTGCATAAGAGAGAAAAATATTCTTTGGAGAAGCAAGTTGTAGCTTCATGTTCCACAATTGGAGCTAGTGTTACACCTATGTAATTGTGTATTTGGAATATTTCATTAATCTTTAGAAGCTCTTTGAGCCAGTGCTCATTCATGCATGTATCGTGAATATAGTAAGACTATTATTTTTATGTTTGTAGCATATGTTGGTGTAAAACATGCTAAAGATAATAAATTATTTTGTTTCTTTATATATGTATCTTATTGAATGGGTGTTGTTATGTTTTCTTGTGATTGTTGTTTAACTTGTGAACTAATATGTAGGTTAATCAAAAAGTATTTCTTCTCTTTCACTTGTGGGTATGTTTTAGGATAATACTATTAATTCCCTACTAGAGTTTCGTTTCTCATATATTCATGAGTTCCTTTACACCCTACATTTGGTGTCACACAAAGCTTACAGACTTGCTGCCCCATAGCTGTGTTATGATCTCTTTGCATGTATTGTGGCCAAGGCATATCTATAGACCATTCATAATGGTGGTCGAACCATATTTCCAGATGGGACTCCTATACTAAACGACATGCAGTCTATTTTGGAATTCATATCAGGGAGATACCCTATATGTTGGTGGTTCTAATATCGTCAACATCCTTGGTGCTAGAAGGAGGGCCAAATGACAAGATGAGCCCATGAATCTCATGTCAATATCATACTTGTAATGGATTCATCCAAAATCATAATCTTGAGGTGTTTTTGAGAAGTTTTATATCTTTTAATCCGCGCAGAATTTTTATATAACTTATCTCACTTAAAATTCGATGGCAAGGTTATGAAAACCATACTTGAATATGAAGTTAAATTTGTCCAATTTTGCTTTGCAAATGAGGTGTATCCTAAAAATATTCTTCCAAAGTTATTTACCCTTACCTTGGATGGTCATGCTAACTAGTGGCATTACTCTCTTCGTGCTACTTCTATCGATTCTTTTAAAGAATTATTTAATGAGATTTGACATGTCTTTGAAAAGTATGATTATCATAATTTTCATGATGAAATTAATCAACTTAGAATGGAACCAAATGACTCTGTTGAACAATTTGCTGCCATATTTCTTCACCTTAGTTATAAATTTCTAGATGAATAGGTGGACTGGAAATTTTTGGATGAGAAATTTCTATTCTTGGTCAGGATTTCAAGTAAATCCTTGGAATTAGGAGAGTTTCAATGTCTTGAGGAGGAAATTGAAGCCCCTTTTATTCCTTGTCCTCCTCCTTTCGATATCCCTTGCATTGAGCATATTCAGATTAAGAAATTGGTTGACCCGATCCATGAAACTCATCTAACAACCATCTCTAATGTTGAAGAATCTTTTGAGGAGGAATTAATTTTCCTTTATTCTCTTTCCCCTAATGATAATTCTCCTTTTCTTCTCAATCATTCATCATATAATCATGATAATCAACTTGTTGATCTTGAACCCATTAATTAAATTGAACCCTTGGCCAAACATTTTCCTGATTATATTGTTGCTCTTGAACTGTAATGATGATGTTCGCCCAAATTTTGTGGATGAGTTTTTACTTTCTCAGGAAGATTTAGATTTGTAGAATTTTGAAATAGAGTGTAAATCATTCATGGAGGAATTTATTTCAAGTATATCTTCCACCTCTCGGGAAGATGATATGTCAACAATTGAGGACTTTTTTTGTGGTATGATTAATCCATTGGAAGAATATCAAACACTCCATGAGGCTTCTGGTTTGAATAACTCATGTTTGACTCATAATAAGCACATCAATAAGGGTTTTTCAGAAAAACAACTGACCATGTTTTCATCATCTAAAATTTGAAGTTTTGTTGATAAGATGGGACACTTCAGCTCATGATGATGATTATGTCAGGTTGCCACCATCCTGATAATACCTTTGAATTTGGTCATTTTAAAATATTCATACTCATAGGATGTAGTTTCCTTATTGAGGGATTCTTGTTTTGTTCATATTTCATTAACTTTTTATTTTTCATGTAAATATTTAATATGGAACTTGGAAACTGAGAACGACTCTAAGGATTTCTGAATCCCAGAATCTAATATTTCTCCTTAATCATCCATTTAAGAGCTTAACTTACACACAAACACGAGTTATGGTCCATATGTATGCTCACAATCAAACATTGATCTTGCTTATGATGTAGACATGTATGCAGTTAACTAGTTTTGACAATAATTTTCAAAAGGTTGTTTTAACAATCCTACTACAGGTTGGCTAGAATAATCCTACTTATCAAGACCTATGGCTCATAGTCAATCCTTTCATGTTGTCAACCAAACCTTGTATGGGTATGGGCCTAATAAATGCTATGGTGGAATATCTTTCCATATAGAGAATTTAATAGTGTCACACTAATGTGATTTCACTCTATGTCTCTATGTGTTTGCGTGGATGTTTTTCTTGTTTATCTTTTTCATTGCACCTTATATTTTTTCGTTTTCTCCCAAACACATCTTTCACCTCAAAGGTCGAGAGAAACTTTTATGGCTTAATTTGAAGTTTCATTTCATTTAGCCTGATCTTCTTAACTATTATATTAGGGTAGTTTAGGTTGCATTTAGTTAGTTGCATTACATATTTTATTTCCTTATCTCATTCCTTATGTTGCACGTCTTTGTCATTTCAATTTTTTTTTCCTAAAGGGCATTGCATGGAAGTTGGTTTTGAGCTTTGAAACAATATGCCTATTCTAGAAAGGGAAAATTGTAGTACATATAACCTTAGCTACATCATTGCCCTATTTCTTTGATTTGGTACATATCTTCAAGGTTGATGATACTTAGACAAAAAATATGAGCCATTCCACTGGGGAAATCATAAACAGAACCTAGAGACCCACATCTATTTAGGATCTTGTCTCCTAGATTTGGCTTGCTAACTTAATGGTGTTCTTTTACTGATGCAATTGAGTAGTGAAAGGAAAGGGGAAAATCAATAGCGAGAAAACCGATATTAGAGGTGTATATCTATCTATCTATCTATCTATCTATCTATCTATCTATATATATATATATATATATATTATATATATATATATATATATATATATATATATTATATATATATATATATATATATATATCTATATATATAGATATATATATATATATATATATATATATTATATATATATATATATATATATATATATATTATATATATATATATATATACACCTCTAAAGGATCAACCTCTCCTGCTCTCAATAAGTCAACATTCCTCTTCCGCCTTAAAAAATAAAAAAGAACGCTTAATGTATATATGTTTTATTAATGAAAAATAGTAAAAGGGCCCTTAATGTCCATAATTTTATCCTCATTATGTAACTCTATAACTATATAACCTTACATTAAGTAACCATTTTCAAGATCATATGGGTTTAGCATTATATTTTCCAAAGTCTTTTATTTTAAGTATTTTAAGTGAATTTGTGATTAAATATTATAACATTAACATGTTTTCATATGTACATGAAAGTGGTATAAGTTTTGTGATATTTTAGGCCTACCTGGAGCTTCTATAAGGGTCCTACTTGGCCTCCTAACTACAACTTCGAATTTCAAGTTTCAACTCATGAAGATTTGTGAAGTAATTATAGAAGATGAGGATAATTATCTATGCATATTCAAAGGAGAAGAATCATGGATGAGAGGATTTTGAGAGGATATGTATCTCACATTTTTAGGAGATTGATTGTAACCACATGAGATAAATGTGGATTTAGGAGAGATTTGAGGTATCTGCATTTATTGATTAGTCATCCTCAGTTTTTGTATAAACAGGGGTGCATCCTTCAAAGGAACCCATCTATCTATCTATGTATTCTATTCTTCCAACCAATAAAATAGTTTAATCCAAGATTCTCTAACATATTGTTACTTTCAAGATGTGATGGTAGTTTGGTGTGCTTGCTGAGGAATGGAGGGCCCCCATCGACCACAATTTGTACATCTTCGTACATTAGTAACATATTATAGTTTTTTTTATTTCATTTCTTTTCATGCAAGTGTGTTTTTACTTTCAGCAAGTGTGTTTCCATTTCATGTAACTGTGCTTTTACTTTTAGCAAGTGCGTTTCCATTTCATGCAAGTGTTCTTTTACTTTCGGTAAGTGTGATTTCATTTATGTAAGTGTGATTTCAATTTATTTATGTTTGATTTCAATTTGGTTTGGTTTTGATAATTTTAATTTGTTTTGTAATTAGTTTTATATTGCATTAGATTAATCTAATATGAAATATAACCACCTAGTACATATAGTATAGGTATACCTCATCAGCTTACAAAAGCCCCCTGTTGACAAATTAAATGACATGGATTTAAATAAACATTAAATCACCCAACACATATATGTTTTATAAATAAAAAAATAATAAAAGGGGCGAAAGGAGAAAAAGGATTCCTACATAAGGAGGTGATGCAAGTAACTTCGTCGGGGTATTGTTCAAGCTCACTGACAGCGAAGCGATGTTTGTGCTCTTGTAGTGACTCTGTCGGGATACTATCAAGGCTTGTTGGCAGCAGAGCAACACCATAGATGAAAACTAACACTCTGACTATCTTTAACTCGCCATTACTATATTACGCTCTCTTGGATCGAAAAAATCACCATTTGGAAATTTTGAATTTTATTTGACCAAATCATGGAACAAAGGACACTCTATCTATAATTCGGTGGAATGGGAAAGTAGAGACAATCCAATGAGTGAATCAATACTTTTTGTTGAGTTGATACCTCACACATAAAGTAGGACCGAATGAGAGAAGCTGGAATTTTCCCAATGTGTCGTCAAGTGTTGTCGCCATGACAACGACCTTCCAATTTTTTTTATCTAATTGAATTTTGGATCCTACATGCACTATCATTTCAAGTTATCTTGCATTGTCTACACACACTATCGTAAGATAATTTTTTTATCAACCTTGTATTAATCCTAAGTGTCATTCTTTATCATGAGTCAAAGTTTACTAAGTGTTGTCACTCTATCTTTGAAAACACTTGAGTTATCTTGCTAAGGTAGAAAGAACTAGCTTTCTTTGACTTAGTGACTATCTTTCTTCTCTAAGAAATGCACACACACAAAAGCAAGAAAAGCATGAAATTTTATACAAGAAAAGCACACTTTCTTTACTGTGTAGTCACGAAATCCAATTTTGTGGAAAAGTGCACCCTCCCATGCAGAAGCGCACTTCATTCAAATAGTGGAGCACACTCCAAGTCTTCAAGGAGAGAGCACTCCTTGTTGTCAACAACAATTCCCTAGCTGGGTGCAATCCTTCAATTGAGTGACTACCCCCTTATGGTCCCAGTGGAGCGCACTCCATCTTGTCAAGGATTGTGCCCTCCTTCCTTTGTATGAATGTAGTTTCATTGTTTTCATGGTGAGTGCACTCCTAGAAAATAAGAGCCTGCTTCACTTCAACTACTCAACTTACCCATCAATCGAGAAGTGGCATACATGCATGATTATGTTTTGAATGAATATTTTCTTTATAAATATCCCAATCCTTCATTCATTCTCACATTCATTCCTCACTATGGGCTGAGCACACTTCTTGTCATCAAGGATCTCCTCTTCGATCTTTATCTCAAGTAAGTCTTGCATGTTTCTCTTCTTGGGTTCTTTTATTATTTTTGTTGTTGTTGTTTTTTCTTTCCTTGCTAGCATTTTTCTCTATTAAGTTTCTTTAGTAGTGTTTATATCCATTATTCATATTACAATTGTCAACTTGTTGTTGCAAGTGGCTCTTCGCATTCCATGACACCTCACATTCTGGTATTGATTGCGACAAAATCTATAAATACTTGTAGATCCTTCCTATCATTGTTATTTTGATTCTTTTGTGTAGTTAGAATTTACTTAGTCCATTTTGAGTCACATGCAAAAGCACACTACCATAGGTGAAGCTCACACTTAGGAACACTCTTGAGAAGCAAGAATTCCTTCCTTTGAAAAAAGACACCCAACAAGAATTCTCATCTGTATTTGAGAACATGGTGCAATGGAAAGAAATAGGCCCAACCTCATGATCATTAAGCATGCACCCTGCATCCTCCTTGGCTCCCTTGAGAACACAACACACCAACTAGAACCAAGCTTCACCTCTTTGCCAATTTTTGTGTGCCCTACACCCTCACTAGTCTCCTGAATGCATAGCACATTATTAAGCTCTAGTGATCCCTCCGAGTTACTTGAGCATGTGCCCTATACCCTCTTAACATTTCTCTCTCTCTCTCTCTCTTGAGCGCATGATGCACTCTCAAGCCCCAAGTAGGCCTAAAATAACCATTGTTGCTCCAACAAGTGCCCTCCTTTTTCCTTGATGCATTTTTCACTCTCAATGGCTTGTGAACACCCTGTCACATGTCTAACAAGCTTATGTTCTTAGCTAGAATTGATTTTCCCTCTGGCACTATCATGTAATGATTTTGTATGCATTAGATAGGAAATTATTTGAAACTAATTCTTCATTGCCATGAGTGTATCTCCACATGAAGGTGTTCTAGGTACAAGCTATATAAACCTTTCAACATTTGTTGGAAGCACGCCTCCCACTACCCATCGAATTGACTCGAAGGAAACCTTAGAAGCAATTATCAAGGAGGCAATGGATATTTTTAAACCTACAATGCCTATCCTTTTAGATACACCGATTCATTGATAAATCATTCAACAAATCATGGAAATAAATCAAGGAATATACTTTCTTGGAAGAAACATTCCCTTAGAACCTGGAAGACAAAATGATATATATCAACATCAAATAGTCCATGATACATAGTATTTCATGCGAATTTCCAGTGATGTGGTGTACAGAGGCAATTAAATGAATCATATCACACATTTATATTATTAATTTCACAGTGAAAGTGGAAGTGAAATTTCCACTTAACATCCTCATAACATGCATTCTTACTATAAGATGGTAAATCCCAATCAGTATGCAAACACTAAGTTCTACACAACATGAGAAAGTCTTAACATAAAGAATGTCATTAAGTCTTGGTGCTAAGAGCCCGCAAAATTTCATCACAAACCAAGTGCAATATATCCAACAAGAATCTTAAGAAAGGTCTACCAGTACCTCATCGCTATGTTATGTAGGTTGTACGGGTGGAATAACGCATAAATATTTGAGGAAAATTGGATTTTTTTTCTCAAAATGGTTTTTACAAGAGGAAATATTTTCAATTGGGTGGATATTATTTCTCATGAATTGAAGTGTCATGTTGAGAAGGCCAAAACAACTATACTGGCAAAGCAAGCACCAAAATTTTACATGTTATATTTCCTATTAGATGGGATTTGCATTAGGTATGCTTTCTAGGATGAATTGGAACTAGACTCTGCATGAGACATTACTTGTCTATTTTTATTGCAGAGTTCTATTAGAGACCAAATTTCGAGGGGTATATGATTGACTAGTAGAATGTTTCTTTTTTTCCTTTATCAGCTGATATTTGAAGTTGATCCTCCTTGCATGAACAAACAATCAAAGGATGCACTACATGGCATCATGGATTGGTTTGCTGCATCATATGAAACATATATTAGATGCTTCAAATTTTAGACCACACCTCATGTCATTCCAGGATATGTAACTAATAATGTATTCTTGCAAGAAGTAGCCTATCAGCTAAATAATGGATTGTCTACGCAACTTCGTAGGAGGAAAAAGTATCCCTGTAACTAATAATGTATTCTTGCAAGAAGTAGCCTATCAGCTAAATAATGGATTGTCTGCGCAACTTCGTAGGAGGAAAAAGTATCCCTAGCCCACTTTGCCTTTGCAAATTGGTCTTTACAAGCTTAAGAACCTTAAGGTGACAAATGCATAAATTGAAATGCATAAATTGAATAACTGAAGTGCCTTCATTTTGGAACTAGAATTTTTTAGAGGTATGATCCTAGGAAGATGTGCATGAAACATTGTGAAAAGATAGGGTAGACCTTGGCATATGTACCAATTATTATCTCAGAGGATGAAAAGGTTAAGAATTGGTATAACACATTAAGAAAAGATCATCCAATATGTGAATCAGATCCCTGAGAATAGATATATTCCATAAATACAGATGGAGGGCACACAACAAACAACAACAACATAAGTAGTCACTCCAACACCTAGAAAGAAATTGAAGCATGATCTAGTGGTAGAAACCAATAGAAAATTTAAGGTTGATCCTATGAGAAAAGGTGTTATTGAAGTAAAGTAGTAGAAAAAGAAAAGATAAGAGAAAAAAAATTAGGGGCAAGAAGGAAAGAAGAGGATGAATACTTATAATAGGAAGAAGAGGAAAAGGAGAAGTAGGATTATTTACTTAGACAACATCAAGAAGTAGAAGACGAAATGAGGAGGGAAGAAGAAGAAAAGAGGAGCATAACAAAAGAAAAAAAAACAAGTCACATGAGGAAGAAGATTCATAGTTGTTGGAGGAACAAAAATTGACCCAAGAAATAGAGGAAAAATTAGAAGAGGATAATTTCATCGAGCCTATTGAAGATGAAATACACACTCCATTGAATCCTCTGATAACAGGTGGTCATCTCCCATTTAGTGAGATGGGAATCACACCTCTAGTAGAAGTTCAGGCCATGGATATATGTAATGCCATCTTTGATCAGTTGAAGAAAATGATAGTGCAATAGAGATAAATATATTTTCATAATGATCTCGAACATATACTCTTTATATCCACTAAGAAGGTGATATCTTCCAACAACAAGAGGAACTCTCTAGAAATCATGGTAGCTAATGTTACTTTTGTATTAGTAACTCAAGAAAAATATGAATATCATTTGAATAAAAATTCATGGTTGAAGAAAGAGTTAGCTATGAAAAAGTGATAGGTATTTTAGCTCACTATTGAAAATCAACAGTTGTCTTTTGGCAGTTTCAGTACAATGGAATTCCAATTAGCTTTATTTGAGGAACTAGGTCTAATGAAAGACACTATGAGGGAGTTGTACAACAAAATGATTCTTCTGCATGAGGTAGTAGCAACCCTGGTTGGAGTACAAAAGAAATATCAACAAATATTGAAACTCCTTAAGGTTGTAAATAAGGCAATTGATTTGATACAAGAGTGGGGTGCTAAGTATCTAAACATTCCAGAGTGGTTGGTAAGAAAGGATAGATGGTTGCCAAAATGGATAGGGTACAAGTAAAACATCATATTCAAAATTACCTCTATCTCGGGAAATAATCGATGAACGTTATGGCTACTGTAGGACAATTATATAGTGGTTTGGAATACCTGGTACAAAAGAATGGAATGACTTTTGTGGGTGCATTAGGAGAAACAAGAAGCATGGATGTCGTTATGTAGGAAATAAAGTATTACATTGAAAAATCAAGAAAATAAACATGCCGATGAGGTTTGGACATCACAAAAAATATTATTTTACAATACGCAATCTCATTGACCAAGGTTCATATGAGATTATCTTGGATATTGATTTTGTGAAATACAAATCGAAATCTATATTGTCATAAGATTTGGAGGTGAATATGCGATATGTCGTAGAGCTTCCAATCTGAATCAAAGTTATCACAACATAATTTAGAGCATGACATTCATATATGACAGATGAACTCCAAGATGAAGCCACTGATTTGTCCATTTCTTCTTTATAGAGATATCTTGTCATATTAGAGTTTTGTCTTAAGAAGTCATCATCTTATATGGATTTTTTATTTTGTAAATAATGAGTCTAATGAAAAAGACTCCAAGTGGCATGAGTGGAATGTGAAGAGCCATATGTGGAATGTTAAGAGTCATATTAAAATGTGAAGGGTTACATGGAAGCCCATAGGTCATATAAGTCAAAGAGTCATGAGGAAACTCAAGATTCACTATTATTTGTTACAAATAGGTCCTCATAACTCAAGAAAGCAGCTTGGACCTTGGATGATTTTGGCTTTGGCTTCTCTAGTGGTGCATAGGAGAGAAAATCATTCTTTGGAGAAGAAAGTTGTAGCTTCATGTTCCACTATTGGATCTAGTGTTCCACCTATTTAGTTGTGTATGTGGAATCTTTCATTAATCATCAGAAGATCTTTGAGCCAATGCTCCTTCATGCATGTATCGTGAATATAGTAAGACTATTATTTTTATGTTTGCGGTATATGTTGGCATAACACATGCTAGAGATAGTAAACTATTTTTTTTATTTAGATATGTATCTTTTTGAATGGGTGTTATTATTTTTCGCGATTTATGTTTATGTTGTAAACTAATTTGTAGGTTAACAAACAATTTTTTTATTGATTTGAGGCTCTAATCTATATTTTGTGTGGTGTTATCTTCCGAACATATCGCATTCATGTTTTTGGAATCGACATTTTGAAACATCCTTTGTGGTTCTTCTCTTTTGCTCGTGGTTCTCTTTTAGGATAATACTATTACTTTCCTATTAGAGTCTCGTTTCTCTTATATTCATGAGAGTTCTTGTTACACTGAAATTTGTCACCATGACTATCTGCAGTTAATATGGCTCCGTCAATAGTCATATTATCCTCCTTGTCAAGACTAATACCTCTGCTCTTCATGTCAAACTTCAAAAAAGAGAGAAAGTCACTAAAAAGCATGTTTATCTCTGGGTACGCATATTCTCTCTACCTTGCCCGCGTGTACGCATCCAAAACTCATTGTACCTGCGTACTTGTACGCTCTGTAAGCCAAAGGATGGGTGCGTACCCCTGTAAAGGTCAAAAGGCGCGAG
>APFE031261851.1:0-11258 GCA_000404065.3 Pinus taeda
TTAGTATTTATAGACCCTTTCATGCATTTAGAAAGGGTCGTAAAGTTTTTGTATATGACTTAAGCTTGAAGTTGCACTATTGTACTTCAAGCATATTCTTTTATGAAGACTGGACCAAATCTTTCCAAATTTTGTCAATGAAGCTTTGATATGAATGTGCACTATTGCCTTTATTTTAAAGTATTTCTGAATCGGAAGAAGGAATTCAAATTACGATTGGCGTAGGGAATAATTCGCAGCTCATATGGTACTATTATCTATGTCTGAATTTATTCCTTATATGTGAATTGTTGTTTGGTCATTTATGCTATTATTGAATATATGAATGTGTTTTAACAGTAAACTTTATGCTTTCCACTATTGGATGTTTACAGTTTGCTATTCTTTCAATCATGCATGTATCGGTAATATAAAAGAGAAGTGTAATATCGCTTTATCAATTACTTCGCTCAACTATTTGAACGAAGTAATTATCATTTAAATGAATGTCTTTGTTTATTTCATAGTGTCATCTATATGCCTATCAACAAACATATATTATTAAACATTGCACTTAAAGAATAGAAGCTTCCTGAGATAAAATAGTCATTTATGTTTTTCATTTATAGAATAAGTCCTCCATTTATTATCACTTGTTAGAAAACCAATCATTCATTCACCCCCTTTCTATTCACTATTGGGAAACTGGTCCCATTATATCCAGTCGGAGCCACCATCCCAAACGGAAAAGGAGCTGTATTAAGGTCCGGACCAGGTGGTTATCCCCCGATATTGATGTAACGATTTTCGGGGCATCAATAGGTCCACACATATCAGAATGAATTAGGTCTAATATCTCCTTAGACCTTGTATCACTACTTGTAAAAGGTTTCCTTGTATTATTTCCCAAAGCACATCCCTTAGATACTCCTTCATGATTTCCCTTGATGTTGGGGATGCCCTTTACCATTTGACTAAGGGAGGCATTATCTTGTAATGAATATGCCCACATGTTCTATGCCATAGTTCGATAGGGTTGATATCCATGTGAACTAAGGATTGAGGAGATTGTGTTATAACTCTATATAGTCTTCTTTCATGAACACCAAATAAATTTTTCCTTTTCAATACTTGAATCCTTTCCCCAAACCAAAACTTTACCATGTACAAAAGAAACCCTATCTCCTTTATCTTCTAAATGATAAATGATAAATGAAAAGTAAATTCTTTTTCAAACCTGGGACATAAAATATGTTGTTGAGGTGTAGATTTTCTCCACTTTCCAACTTCAATGATGTAGATCCAAGGCCCTTGACTACATAATTGTTGTTGTCTCCTAGCTCCACTTTATGTGATTATGGTTCCCTTGATAAAGTATGAATTTGTTCACTTTCTTCTGTCGTATATCTTGAGGCTCCACTATTAATGATCCATGTGTTGTCATCATCAAGAGTACTTGTAAGTGCAACCAAGAATCCTTCACTCTTGACTCTCCTAGATATATTGTAGATGATCCTTCCAGCTTCAAGAAAAATTTATGATATTGAGACCCATATTCAAATAAATTTCCATAGAGGGAGTAGGATTTTCTTCCAAGACTCCTTTTTCCCTCTTCAAGTGATTGCCAACAAAGTGATATTCAACCTTCTTCCCTCTGAAACCATGTTGATATGTCAATGCTTATAGGAATTAGGGTTTGATTCCTCTTTCTTGATAATTACTTGTGAGTTATGTTGGATTATTTTAGTTGTTTATTAGATTCTATTTCATTAAGAAATTACCATATTATATGTATATCAAGACCACAAGAACAAGAGACACAATATGTAGGCACTCAACCAGGGAAAAACCCCTTCAGGGGGAAAACCCAGTCCAACTCTTCCACTAGTATATTCAAATCAAGATGAGACAATCCAAGGCCTATTATACCTAGACAAATACCTCCTCCAATCACCACTTGATTCCAATAGATGATCCTTATCAGAGTCTCCAAGTGACAAATTCCTAGTAGCAGCTAGAACCCAAAATTTCTGCCCCTAGAAACAAATTTTCGGCCTTTGAGCTACAAAATTTCAGACTTGCAGTAGACTCATAATTCCTACCCCAACAAATTCCTATAAAATTTGCACATATGAGAGACAGATGGCCCAAAAACTCGAATTAGGTCTTCCCAAATTTTTTCGTCCTTCTCCAACTACTTTGCTCTCTTTTCTACTTCTCTTCCTTGAAGATTGAACTTGTTGAGTGATTTCTCCAAATAGGTTAAAATTTCTCTCTATATATAGCCTTTCTGCTGGGTTGAATTTCCCTAATGTAGGCTGACTTCATAAGGACATGTTTGAATTGGTGTGGAGATGTAAAATAACCTTTTTGACTAAAAATCAATTCTTTTTACATGACACAAAATCCCAAGGAGGGTCTAATAAAAATGACAATGAATTTAATGACTCAAGACAAAACCTAGATGCCTTTAATGGAGGCTTTAACCTAGAAAAATTTGAACCAAGCATAAAACCCATGCTTTAATAAATCATTTTATTTAATAATATTTTTTCTTTTGGAAAGTACAATTATGAAGACTGATAATAGTTACATTCTTCAATAAAGGGGACACAATAAAAACAAGATCAGAAAGGGAATTAGAAGGGGCTTCAACTATCAAAGGGAGGAGGCCAGTGTAACACCCTCCTCCCACATTTACCCAAGCTACCAGTCCACTAGGTTAAACATGTGATGAAGAGTTACTATGATATGATTCAACTTCCCATGTACATTTAAGGAGTGGAACCGACAAGACAAGACCAATCTGACCGTCCTCAGAAGCTACATAACCTTTAGGAGCCAACCATCCCCTCCAGGTGTCTAATCCCTGAGACAAGTTGATGTTATGCTAAACTAGACCCCCAGTTGCTCCCATCACAAGCCTTCCATGCAACTAAGACCCTCTAGTCCCTCCTACAATAAAGCATCCATGTGACTGTAGCAATTTTTAGGCAGTTCTGTGCAAGCAACCTCGAATTCTAAGCCACTTTTTAGGGCTAGGACTCAAGCCTCTGCCCATAACTTCATGGAACTTCCAGAAATGGTAAATAAAAATTAAATAAGGATACTAATGAAAACACTTGAACAAGGACTTGACCTAACCCCTACTAGCCAGGACAGGCATTCTGTCAAACATATCATAAACATGTAATGTACAGGTCATCAATACACATCTGAACATAGGGGTGTCATACTTATATGAGAATCATCAAGAAGGACTGATGCCTCCTCATAATAGCTGTAAGATCATCTATTAGGTCATGCATTCATTAACATTTCATCTACTAGTCAAAACATGATGAGAGCCTTAACTCAAGTCTGTCATAAAACATGTGTATAACCAACAAATAACTAGAGGAATATCAATGATGAAACCACCATTAAAGCCAAAAAATGACATGAACTTTTACTCATAAAATACCAAAGGAAAAGGAGCTTATATTAAAATTTGAAAATCCAACCAAGTCAGGGACTTCCATGTACCACCTGACCATAGATTAGGCCGAAGTAAATCTCTCTTTCAGCCAATCACCCCCGTGCAATATTCCAAGCATGAATGTGGGATCTCATAGAATAAACCAAGAACACCAAACCAAGGCTTCTAGAGGCCAAACCACCTCAACCATCAACTAGTGATTCCACCTCACGGTCGGACATCACTAACCATCACCAAATCAGTCTCCACCTAAGCTATTCAGGGCTCTAGAGCGTTTGTTCCAACCAAGGCTTCCAGGACTAATAACTCAACCCACAATTACTGCCGGGCTCCAGAGAATTTTTCCAACCAAGGCTTCCAGGATTAGTAACTCAACCCACCAAGTGCTCCATAGCATTTGTCCAACCAATGCTTCAAGGAATAGTAACTCAACCCAAGTTTTTATAGGGCTTCTGAAGCGTTTGTCCAACCAAGGCTCCAGGAACTAATAACTCAATCCACAACCATAAGGAACATGAGCACCAATCAAAAAAAATAAAATGGAAAACCCTCAACACCATGGCTATCCATAAAATGGCAAGGCTAGGCAAAACCACTATCAATCCATGCAATCCTCCATATCAATGAAAGATCATAACCAAGAAACCACATGCATGTGCCATGCATGGAAAAACTAGCAAGGAAACCATACATGCAACTTGATACCTGCAAATCAATCCAGCTGTAGCTACTGATCTTGTTGTCCCCTTGCACTTTCCTGTTGTTCCTTTTCCTTCTTGCTCCAAATCCCAAGTATGCCATAATACTCTAAGAGTGCTCCAATAAAACTCTAAGTATGCAAGAGTATGAGAAAGAGAATAAAGTAGAGAGGTCCAAGCTAAAACTGACAAAAGATAACACTGAAAAAAGCCGTGAACTGATCCTTATAAGCCTTTTTATCATTGAGGCCTATAATGTCTTCATTTTCCTTATTTTTACTTCAATTTCCTCCTCACATGCAACCTGTGACCTTTCACCTTCATTTTCTCCTATTTTCATTATTTTCATAAATAATTTCCAATAAATGATACTCTGCCTTTTCCATTGCCTTTTCCAATTTCCATAGCCATTAATTAATCACCATTGATCCCCATCGCAATGCTTTTATCCAAAATTCAACTTGGAATACATGTCCCATGACCTTGGTTATTATTTTTCCTTTATTAATTTTATTACATGAATTTTTGACTAGGGCTATTACAGAACCCTCCTCCTTGGGGGAACACCATCCTCAGTGTTCAATGACACCTATAAACCATAAAACCACTGAAAATAAAACATACCACCTATGGAGCTTTATAACATACCTCGTTGCAGTACTTACAATGACCACTATTGAAACCATGATAAACATACCATTTACTGGAGCTTTATAACACAACTCATTACGACATTTACAATAACAACCACATATACTCTCATGCACATTCGCTTCAGCTAACAAATAAACATATCATCTATGTAGCTTTATAAATACAACTCGATATATTATTTACAATAATATACACATATGCACATTTGCTCAACCAACAAATAAATGATACAAAGGCCGTATCAGCAACAAGGGAATCCAGAGGCTCACACCTCCACCCTCAAACTAATAAGAGGATTCATATCCTTTCCAGGAAGTCGATAATCCATTTCCAAATTCAAATTTTCATCCAATGTCCAACACTGCAATCATTGGGCTACTTGTTCCCTCAGTGAATAGTTACCGACTCATTGTTCCAGGGCACACTCCCAATGTGCATCTGATTTGATCTGGCAATGCTATTGACAAAAAAAAAACCCATCCCTCACCTTCCCTTCTCTGCTACACAATCCCTCAGGCAATCCGGTCACCCTCTTCCATGCAGTCACACACCTTCCAAGTTCTGCGGGCATCCCCTTCTCTACTACATAGTCCCTCGGGCTACCCCTCCCTTGGCAAGGTTTTCTGACATTGAAAGGTATAAAAACCAAGGAATATTCCTACCTCAAAACCATCATACCGGTCATAGCATGCTCATGGAAATCAATGGACACTATTGGGTACCAATGTCCCACAATGGCCTTGCTCCTGAAGTTCTTTACTAGCATACTACTGCCTATTCCAATTCCTTTCACCGACACTGCTAATTCCTGCAGTCGATTTCAACCACGCAACCAAGCATTTTTCATGCTTTCCTGTACCAAGCACATAAATTCCATTAAATTTAAAACAAATTGAAATAAATTCACATCATACCTCATTGGTGGCCCGTCAATAAGGTACAGTTGCAATTCTACTCACTTCCTGTCACAATAAGTCAAACTAGATGTTGACTAAATCTTCATGTATAAGCATATCACATCTGGCTAGCTTAAAACACAATCATCATAATCAAAATCATATATCACATTTAACCATCATAAATTAAAGTCATAGATCACATGCGTAATAAAAATGAAATAAAATACCAATACTTATCCTTTAATCAATCCTTTGCTTCTACCTTTGTTCTTTCCGTACACATTGGATCAATTTCCACACCCAGCAAGCACCTAGTGCCTTCGCTTCTCTTCAATCATGTACACATACACATAGTGTACACCACATGCATACAACCACACATGACATACACCACCACACAATATATGCACCAACACCCGACATACAACACATACACCTACACCCGATGTACAACACAACACATAAACCTACATCCAATGTATGACACAACACATACACCTACACCTAGTGTATGACACAACACATGCACCTACACTCGGTGTACAACACAACACATTTATGTACATAGAGTATAACACAACGAATACACATGTCATGATACATAAACTACACAATACATGTAATGCAGTACGACATGTATGTAATACAACATGTACGACATGTAAACAATACCACATGTACATTTTTCCACCTATAAATCACACCACTTGGATGATGTGTACACAACACCACCTGCACAATGTGTACACAACACCACATGTACACAACACCAACTGCACAACGTGTACACAACACCACATGTACACATCACCAGATGCACGATGTGTACACAACACTACATGTACACAACACCACATTCACGACATGTACATGACACCACTTACACACAATGCCCCATGTACAACATGTACATAGCACCACATGCACACAACACCACATGTACATAGCACCATATGTATAACATGCACACCACACCATATGTACACACCACCACATATGAAACATGCACAAAGCACCATATGTATAAAACACCGCATATCCAAAATGCACACAACATCATCTGTACGCAACACTGCATAAACAACATGCATACAACGCCATATGTACACAACACTACATAAACAACATGTACACAACACCATATATGCACAACACTGCATGTACACAACATCACAAGTAAAACATGTACAACACATACACAATACTAGTATTGCACATCCAGAAACCACACACTAACTCTACCAAGCAACCTTGCTTCTCGTGTCTTTCCACCATCCATGCTTGTCCCAACATGTCACATATCACGTTGCTTTCATTTCACTGAAGTACTCCTTAACATAGCATATCCATAATATATACATAGCCATAGCATAAACACATAATATCAAATCGTATCCACATGATAATAACCTCATAGATTTGTTAGGGCTACTCTTCCCACTTGATTCCTCATAAACCAGGAACCCTTCATGCCATTCACTTGTGTAAGCAATCATTCCTCCACAAGAATGATTCTTGACGACCTTGTCAGACAACGACATACATACATGCGTATATACATATATATATAATCATTAGCATAAATCAATCATGATCCTTGACTACCCTGTTAGACAACCACATACATACATACATATATAAATATATAGATATCATCATAATCATGATCACAACATAATTACCAGATATCATAAGGTTAAGGTTAAGAGAACTCCCTTTATCCTTGCACAACATGCACAACATGCACAACATTGAGAATAATAATTCCCAACTTAGCTAAGGCAAATGACTCCTGAAAGCCATTTATTTTACCTTTCCTGATTACCTTTCTCATGACTACCCTACCACTGTCCATTTACCTCAACGAACCCAACCAATCCAACTAGTTGTCCTACTATTTCCTTCAACTTCCCTTATACATGCATCGAGCTTCATTAGGGTCTTACATTTCCAGTTAGGTTCCATTTAGCTCTCCTCGAGCTCCATTAACTTCCTCCTTCCCAACAAATTCCCAAGGCCCTCAAAACAAAAAGGGCAAGATCAAGAAACAAATAAGAAGAAACCATGAAAAACCAATAACAATACAACACCACAAACAAAGTGGTATAGCCATACACTTAGACATAAACAAAATTGAAAATCAAGCAAAAAAAAATCACAAAAGACTGAAAGCACAAAAATCTCAACATACACCATGCCTCAACCCCCATGGGTTCCCAATGCTTCCATGAGAAAGCTCAACCCGAGCCTTCTTCAAGAATTCACAACAACCTCTTTTGCCATACAATCCCTGCATCATACTAACTTAACACATAATTGTCAGTGGATAAACAAATATACAATATACCAGTTACCTTACCTTTCTATTCCAAGATCGTTGCCTTGAAATTGAACACATCCATGCCATCTCTCAAGGGACTCCAATTCCTTGACGAATCTAGCCATAACTAAAAACCACCTCTTATACTTGTCAAATACATGTTCATGAATATAATACATATCCACATAATGTCAGGCAAAATCAATGTTAAGAAGACTTCATGTATTCATGCAAGCACTCATTCATTTGGAATTGCGGTTTCCAATCATATCCAAAATAATTCTCACCCAAGTCCTTTATTTTAATTTATTCCTTGCTGCAATTGAGTTTTATTATATCATGTCACATCACCCAACAGTTAGTTATATAAACAAATCAACTGTTACCTTGTCATGCTAATACCAAGCATGTTTCACTACAACTCTTCACGCACACCAGTCACCTATTCTAAAGATCAAGACATCATGTCTATTAATTTGAAATCAACCTTTACCAATACTAACAACCATGTCATAACTAACTCACAGTCATAGTCACAACGCTACAAATTCCACCTACTTGCACTCAAGTACATACCAACTATCTCAACACATAATGTGTTAGTATGACCATCTCAAAACATGATTATTTCTTCATGCGATCTTGTAGACACCTACTCTTATCATGAAATTAATAAAACTTTCATAAAACCTATAAACTTACATGTCAGATAAACCAAATAGATGACATAATCAAACTCATACCTCAATGTATCTTAGGGGAGGCTATCACATTTGCATAAGTCATTCCAGATTAGTACGACACAATATGACAAATATATCAACTCATACCTAAATATCATGACCATAACCATCTTCACAGGCGAATCCAGACTAGCACGATAAATATACATCAAGATCTTAAATACAACAACCATAATCATCATGCATATGATTGCAATGCATATAAGAACAACTTACTATCATTTATGACTATCTGACACACACACATATGACCACACCGAACAACTAGCATATATCATGCATGTAACCTCAACAACAATAGAATGACATGCATGTACATAACCATAATGCATATAACAATCATTAAATAACATCCCTGCGTACCCCAGATACAAACTTGTATGACAATTTGCGCTTACTCCTAGGTCCAGTGCTGCAACCTCACTATGACAATATCCATCTCTTGCTCTATCTCGACCAACATATTAGCACCATAACATACCAATAGCATCATGATGACCTAAATTGCATACAATGAACTCACGATGCATGTATGACCTACTATACATGCATAAATATAACCATGACAATGCATGCATAATAACATATAGAAACTGACATGCATAAGAAATGCATGTACAACCGACAAGCATTCATGAAAAACACATCCTAACAACAACATCATCAACTTCTACATGACAACACAACTGTAACAATGACCATCACCATGCATACATAATAAGTACATGTACAACCTACATGCATGCAAGACAAACACATTCCACCCATCCAGTCCAAGAGTTGAACCATGCTCTCATACCACTCTGTAAAACCCTCCTCCCACATTTACCCAAGCTAATCGGTCCATTGGGGTAATAATGTGATGAAGAGTTACTATGATATGATTCAACTTCCCATCTAAAATTAATGAAGTGGAACTGACAAGAAAATACCAATATCACCTTCCTTAGAAGCTACATAACCTTTAGGATCCAACCAACCCATCCATGTGTCCAACCCCTGATACAACTTGATGTTATGCTAAAATAGATCCCCAATCACTCCCATGACAAGCCTTCGATGCGATTGAGACCCTATAGTCTGTTACATGTCATTTTGTCACATTAGACAAATGACCATTGATTTTTATCAAATTTTTCTCATATATGTATTAAAGGATGAAAATTCAAGCATGTTCAGAAATGAATTAATACATAACTGCAATAATAGAGATACACATAACAAACAATTCAAATAGAAATGACTATAAGTTCATAAACAAAACAAATATACAATGATATAAGTGCCCGATGTATATAACTCTTATCATGAATTAAATAGCTCAGTCCAGTCTTTTTCATTAAGATGGTTTCAAAAGTACAAAAGCGCAAGCTTCCAAAGCCTACTTTACAAAACTTCACGACTCTGATCCAGTCATTCTACTAAGACAAACTTCAAAAGCACAAAAGTGCAAGCTTTCAAAGCTTTTCTTTATAAAATTTGGGGACCATTTCTTTGTAGACATGAAAGGGTTTATGTAATAAAAAATATAAAAATAGACATTACATGAAAGTTCTGAGGAGGTTAAAACAACTCTCCTTAAAATAAGTGACAAAAATACAAAAATAGAAATTGTTGAAATGACGAGTTGCAGAATGAAATTGTGTCTATTCTTTCATTCTCTATCTAAGTTCATAAATATCCATCATTGGCTTAACTTTAGGAGGCTGATCTGTCCTCATGTGTAGCTGTCCTGTATACACTGCATCTGAAAGTGTAGGAAGCATAGGGGTGGATGAGTCAGAAAGACAACATAGCATTAGGCACTGACTGTGTGGCTTCACCATATATTTCCAATACACTTCCTAGTCGAGTTTGGTCATCTGTTTTATTGCCTCTTCCCTTTCTTTTGAAGTTACTTGCCATTGCCTTTCCAGGACTTTGATATCAGGAAGACTACCAGGTGGGCATTCTTGAATAAAGTTAGCATTGTGCAGATTATCATTGATAGTTTCAATGATATTATTTGCAACATAGGTTTCTCTGGAAACTACTCTTTCTGCTTGTTTCAATTGAATGTCCCAATCAATAAAGAGGATTTCCTTGTGTGATTCTTCTATCTTGGGAAGATCTACTTCTCTGCCCTCTAGAGTATCCTGCCATGTTATGGATCGTGAGATTTTATCATCTATATAATTGAAAGTCACCCTAATATCGGATGATTGATTAATCAGTGAATCACTAGTAATACACAATGGATTGATGATAGACATATTTTGACAGAACATTGCTTGTTTCCTGGATAAAAAAGTGTTGAGCTCTAATGCTTCTTTTATAAAATTCTCCACTTTAGGATTATACTTAAACTGATCTAGTGAAAACTATAGCTGTTGTATTTAGATATCCTTAGTACTTGTCTCTTCCTGATATTGGAGCTTTAATTGATCAAAGCTCTGTTATAATTGGGACATTTGTCTTTTCATTTGATGGTCAATACTTTGTCTCTCT
>APFE031261859.1:0-11429 GCA_000404065.3 Pinus taeda
TGTAACTTGAAAAAGAAAATGATGTAACTTGCGACTGTTAGAAAAGACGTACTTCGCGTCCCTCGCATTCTTTCTGTTGTGCCTGTCCTGAAACCCTCGAATGTTGTGATCCTTACTACAGTGTGCCCAACGTGCACACTCAGAAATCTCGTTAACGAGCAGAGAGGTTTTTTGAGGCCGCCCGCCAAAGAACCGTCTGAAGAACAAAGGTGAATCATTTTGAGATTTACTCATTTCGTGCCTTGGTTCTATTACGAAATACATCCATATCCTCTTTCGCTTGCTTGAGACAAAGATCCTTTAATCTGCGCTGAGGCAACTCCTGCCATTCCCTCAAAACCTCGCCTTCTTGGTTGGCCATGATATCCGCCAGCTTATTGGCTTTTCTTCTAACATGGTTGAAACTTACTCTGCGAAGACCAAGGAGGTGACTTTGAATTCTTTGGAAAACACGGATTATCCCCATTGTTTTGAAACTCTCTCTCGCACTGCCCCAAAGCTAATTCTTTTCACAGAGTTAATGGTTAACTCGAAATCCACTTTTATAATTACATTTAAGCGGTTGTCGTGCTTCAGAAACTCTAAGCATTGTTCCAAAAGCCATTAATTCTACCATGTTGTTGGTAGCTCTTCCTAAATGGAAATAGAAGTAAAAGATAATGCTTCGTTCGTCATCCCTTAAAATCCCTCAAAAACCAGTAGTTCCTAGGTTGCCTTTTGAAGTGCCATCAATGTTGAATTTCAAAAAACGTGTCGGAGGAGGACGTCAAAAGTCCTCTACATCATTTGTGATCACCTTCCTATCTAGGCCTTGACGGATGAGCCCCTCCATACCCAATTGTCTCAGAATTCGCAAATCGGCCTCTAAGGGAGGATTCTTAGGGTGATGACGAACTGTGGAGCCAACTGTCTCCTTGAGGTGTTTTCGTGTCAGCTCAAACAGTGGATGAGTGGGATTCTTTCATCCTTGAATATTCTCTTGTTTCTTTCTTTCCAGACATTCCATATAATGAAGCTTGGCGTTAGGGCCCAAGCCAAGCCGAGGAATTTATTGTCCAAAAAGTTTCTTCCCCAATTATTGAGGGTATTGATGATACTCCTTTTGTCCCTATCGATCTGTTGAAAAATGGTAGTGAATAAATCCCATAACGAGGAGGTGAAATGCAACTATTGAGAATATGCTCCATTGTCTCCTCTTCAGCTTTACAGAGCTCGCATATAGAAGGCCCTAGAATACCCCTCTTCTTGATATTGTCCCAAGTTAAGATCTTCTTGTGATGAACCAACCATATGAAGAGTTTGGTCTTCATCCACCCTTGGTGCCTCCAAAGCTTCTGCCACGTCTTATCCGGAACATGGGAATCCAGCACTAAGAGAATACCTTTTGCTTCCTTTCGGCTAAAGGTGCCCTTTTTATTGTTGCCCCATCTTAGTTGATCCTACCCGCGTGCTACTAAGATCATCCTTCTTTCCAACATTCTCCTAAGTTCTTCTGCTTTTGTATTCAAGGGCCTATCATCTCTGCAATTAATGTTTCTCCAGATTCTCCACTTTTCTGTATTTTGAGTATGGTCCGAGAAATCATTTAACTTATTTAAGCCTTGGGTATCTGTTTCATTTTTAAGGCTCAAAAAGTTCTCTTTTAACAATGTTGGTTCTTGTTGCCATCTATCCTCCGAGAAATGTGCTAGATCTCCCTCTCCGATTTCCGAGAACCTGTTTTTTATACTAGGCTCCCATTCTCCTAGGCTTTATTCCAGATGTAAGACCCCTTTATGTTTCCATACATTCTTATGAGGTCACTAGTTTGCCACACGCTAGCATATTTTTCTTTCCACATACTTTCCCATTGAGCTTTTGGATCATGAACCCAACACCACCATAGTTTGGCCCCTAAAACATTATTGAGAATCTCCTGGTCATCCAAGCCTAGGCCCCCATAGTGTTTAGTTTACAGTAATGTAAAATTTTGTTAATTAAGTGAGAGATCAAACAATAATTTAGGAAATAAGATAGATGGAAAATAATTATTTAGTACTTTTGAATGCTTGATAATTCTGTTATTCAATTACTCAACTTGTTCTCTGTTTGACTAAAAGACCCTTTCTTTACATGTATGTTTGGCTTTTATAGCCTCTATCTTCAGTTAAGTCTTGCAGTTTGTTTCTTTCTGTTACAAAGACAGTTACATGCTTTTGTTCCTATTTGTAACCATAATTGTTTGAACATTTAAAGACTCGTAAAACAGTTAAGAGTTATTTTTCCTAATTACAGAAACTACCCTTAAATCGATAATGAAACTAACAATAATCCTAACTGGAAAAGTAAACCATCTAACTGTTGCTGACTTGTAAAACAAAGTAAAAAGAAAAATTATCTTCAGCAGAATTTAACACTTCAGTTTCCCGCTTGTGAACTTGGTTGGAGTCTTTCTGCCTCGTCACTGTGAGCTGGATGCTCCTGCATCAGGCTCCCGGGGTGAGAAAAGATCATGACTCCGGTTCATGAGCTCCTCCACTAATGTCCCTATTCGCTCAATCTGCCTGGCATCAAGCCATGAGTTGTCCTCAATCGGACGGTTCTTCCACTTGACCAGGTACTGAAAATAATTTTTCCGCCGAGTATGCCTAACTACCTGAGTTTCGAGGATGTCTACGACCTCAGGAGGTTGGACATAACGCATCTGTTTCTTCCAACTGTCTCTGTCTTCCTGGGTGTTCCGCGTGGATTGTCCGGGTTCATCCTTCCTTCCTTCCAACAGTTCGCCTGTATACGGAAACAAATCTTCCACATTGAAGATAGGTGATATGCCTACTCCAGGTGGTAGTTGTATTTCGTAGGCATTCGCTGAAAACTTCTGCAAGATCTTGCAAGGCCCTATCTTCTTGTATTTCAGTTTGTTGTGCGTACCTTTAAGAAACCACTCCTTACGTAAGTGTACCAGAACATCATCTCCTACTTCAAAATGAACTTATCTTCTCTTCAAATCTGCGTGTTCCTTATACTTCAAGCTGTTGTCCTGTAACTTTTCCTTTACCTGTTCATGTAAATCCCTCATTGCATTTGCAAAATCTTCTCCATCCGCACTCCGTCGTTCCTGTAAACCAAGATCCCGAAGCTCATGCACTCCTCGAGGGTGCATGCCATAAAGAATCTGGAAAGTACTGAGACCCGTGCTACGATTCGGCGAATCGTTGTAAGCAAATTCTGCTTGCGCCAGCACTCGGTCCCACATTCTAGAATTTTCTCTGACTAAGCTACGTAACAGATTTCCTAGACTTCTGTTCACAACTTCTGTTTGCCCATCGGTCTGCGGATGGTAAGCAGAACTGTAGCTTAATTGGGTGTTCATCTTTTTCCATAAGGTATGCCAAAAATGTCCTGTGAACTTTACATCTCTGTCTGATAGGATGTTTGTTGGTAACCCGTGTAATCGGACAATCTCATTAAAAAAACAAGTGGGCCACGTAAGTGGCATCACTAGTCTTCCGACAAGGTATAAAATGTGCCATTTTCGAGAAACGATCTACTACCACCATTACCGAATCATACCCTTTCTGCGTTTTTGGCAGTCCCAATACAAAATCTAAACTCACTGAATCCCAAGGTCTGCCTGGAATAGGCAATGGCGTGTACAGTCTTGTGTTCTGGATATGTCCTTTCGCTAGTTGACACACCTTACACTTAGCCACAAATCGTTGTACGTCCCGTCTCATTCTTGGCCAACAATAAAAGTGACTAAGTTGCTCTAAAGTCTTGTCAATACCAAAGTGTCCAACCAATCCCCCACTGTGTTTTTCACGAATGATATTCTCCCTCATAGAATAGCTGGGGATACACAGTTGTCCTCCCTTGAAAAGCAATTTCTCCTGTCTGTGTCCGTCTTATAAAGATCTCGTAAATGTTCAAAGCCCAAAACCTGCACAGTGCTTTCCTGCAATAGTAAAGCTTTTCTGCTCAATGCGTCGGCTACCTTATTTGCTTGCCCACTGATATGCTTCAGTACAAAATTAAAACTCTGTAAGTACTCCACCCATTTGGCATGCTTATGATTAAGTTTATGTTGCTGCATTACATACTGTAATGTAGAATTATCTGAGAACAGCACGAACTCGTTTCCCAACAAGTAATGCCCCCAGTGTCTTAGTGCCTGTACTACTGCGTAGAATTCCTTATCGTATGAGGAGTACTTATGCCTACTCTCATTCAGTTTTTCACTGAAGAATGCCACTGGTCTGTCCTCCTGGCTGAGTACAGCCCCGTTTGCTGTTCCACTAGCATCACAACGTACTTGAAATAGTTTTTGAAAGTCTGGTAGCCTCAGAATCAGTCTTTTTGTTATTTTCCTCTTCAATAGGTGAAAGCTCTTTTCTGCTTCTTCTGTCCATCGAAAAGGTTGGCTGACCTTTTTGATGGTCTCCAACATAGGAGCAGAGATTCTGCTGAAATCTCTAATAAACTTTCTGTAAAAACTCGCTAAACCGTGAAAACTTCGTACCTCAAACAAATTCTTCGGTGACTGCCAATTTATGATTGCTGTCACTTTCTCCGGATCCATCTTTAATTAGTTTTCTGCTATCACAAATCCCAGATAAATTAGTTCTCTCTGTAAAAACGTACATTTCTTCAGATTGATCAACAATTTGTTCTGTTGTAGCTTCTCTAACACTTTACGCATATGCCGGAGGTGCTCTTCTCGTGTCTTACTGAACATAAGTATGTCTTCGCACATGCGGGAGGCCCTCATTTGTATTAAAAGTTGTCTTCCATTCATCTCCTTCACGTATCCAAATTTGTTGATATCCACTTTTTAAGTCTATCTTAGAAAAGTAAGCTGCCCCACTCAAACAGTCCATCATATCATCCATGCTCGGTAACGGAAACCTGTACCGTATGGTGATTTTATTGATGGCCCTGGAATCAGTGCACATCCGCCATTCTCCTCCCTTTTTGGGGGCGAGAACTATTGGTACAACACACGGGCTCAAACTTTCCCTGATCAATCTTTTGTCCAATAGCTCCTGCACCTGTTTTCTGATTTCTTCATTATCCTTGGGGCTCATTCGATAAGCTGTCTTATTTGGTAAGCTGGCTCATGGTATGAAATCAATGTGGTGACTAATGCTCCGCTTCGGAGGTAACTTATCCGGCAAGTCGTCCACTACTATATCTGTAAATTCTTCCAACATATGTTGTATTTCTATAGGCAAATCTGTGATTTCTGTGTGTAACAAAACTGTCCTAGTCTTTCTCACTATAGCATAATTCATCTCACTGTTCTCAACTTGCTTCAAAAATTGTTTTCCGTTCATAAGCAACACCTTTGGTTCATTTCCTTCAACTTCCTCTTTCTCCTCTCTGATAGGCACAAGGGTATGGTTAACCCCGTCTTTTTCAAACTTATAACAATTTAATACCCCATCATGTGTCACTTTTCTGTCATATTGCCAAGGTCTGCCCAACAAGATGTGGCACACGTCCATTGGCATAATGTCGCAAATAATTTTGTCTTTGTAACGTCCTATCTGAAATTCCACTTCACTCTGCTCATCCACCAGCAACTGGTGTCCTTTCTGTAACCATGAAACTCGATATGGAGTGGGGTGTTTCAGACGTTTCGGTCCTAACTTCTCCACCATCTCGACTGACACCAAATTGTCAGTACTTCCGTTGTCAATTATCATTTTACAGCAATTACCTTGCGATTTACAAACTGTTCTGAACAGAGCTTACCGTTGTGTCTGTTCAACACCCTCATCAACTGGCTTCACCAACACCTTATGCAGCACTAAAGCTTCTCCTGTTTCTGGGGCATTTTTTGCCTCTTGAGGAGGTGCTGCTGCTTCCTGTGGCTGCGCCACATATGCGTCTCGCTGTCCAATTGAATCTGTTTCTGGGCACTCAAAAGAGCGGTGCCCCCACTTGTGGCATCTGTAACACTCGTATCTAGTTCCCCTTCCACGGCCATTTCCTCTACCGCGCTGAAACGATCTGCCACCCCTCGTTCCATCTCCTTTTTCAGCTGTTCCCGAAGTCCTCGAAGTGTTGGCTTCTTCGTTGTTGCTGGCAATCCGGCCCCTGCCATAGGACTGGCCTCTTCCTCTGTTAGACCCTCGTCCTCTCCGGGCATTCTGTCTTCGGTTAAGCTTTTCCTCTGCTTTAACTGCACTCTCATATGCCTCCTCCGTATTGTTGGGAGACAGAATACTTATTTCGTCTAAAATTTCCATCCTCAACCCATTCACATATCTGGCTGTCCTCTCTGTTGTATCCTCTGTATATCCTGCTTGCAAGTTTACTCGATAAAATTCCTCCGCATATTCTTTCACCGTCAGACCTCTCTGTCTCAAGTTCTGAACTTGCCTATGTAACGCAATTTGATAATCTCTTGGCAGAAATCTGCCCTTCAATTTAGCTACCATCCTTGCCCAAGTCTTTATCGGAGGCTTGTTCAACCTCTTTCTCTCATTCTGGACACTGTCCCACCAGAGAGTTGCGTGTCCTTTCAGCTTTGTCGCTGCAAACTTGACCCTACGGTCTTCACTAATTTCTTCGCATTCAAAGTACTTGTCCATCTCACTAATCCAATCTAATACTACATTAATCGATAAACTGCCATCATAGGTTGGTAATTCTAGTTTTGGTTTACTATTTGACAATAATACAGACTTCAATAACCTCACTTCTGGTGAGTCACCTTCAGCCCCATCTGCTGGTGCTTCCACTTCTTTGTCACTCACATCACCTAACTCTAGATCTCTCCTTCTGCCTGCCTCTACTGCTTTCAATCGAGCAGTAAGAATTCTGAGTTCTTCCCTTAACGCCTCATCTCCCATTCTACGGGCGCCTCTGCCTCGTCCTCGTCTGCCTATATCCATTTCTCCCAAATCTTTTCAACTCTAGCTGCTCTAATACCACTCTGATGGGACCCAACCCACTTGGCGTAACCCTTTGCACTTTTAAGGTTACACTTGGACGTTTACCTGGTGATTGTATTTCCCGCGTTCTGTTGTTGGTAGTTGTGCATTAACTGAGGTTGTAAATGCGACATTCCTTCTGCCTTGGAAACGCTGTGAACCCTAGCCTTATGCGATTTCTCGATTGTTCTTTATCATTGTTGCTGTTGGTTCTGAGGGTTTCAAGCTATGCGTATGGAAGAATGTTGAGGGTGTTGTATCCTGTTTCTGTTGGGTGTGGATTACGATTTCATGGCTGTTGGTTGTATTTGTGCTTGCTCTGGTTATGGGTGGAGGCCTTCTCTGCGCATTTAATTGTTTGTCCGCCTGTTGGCATCGATGTTGTTCAGCTCTGGAGTTTTCTTGCAATCTATGGTAAGTTGTTTACCCACTCCGTTACTCTGTTTTTAATAAATGAATTCGAGCTATTTGTCCTGGTAGTGTTTACTGTAACTGTTGGTTGGTTGTAAAGAAGTCTGGTTTGAATTTAAGTTGGTTCAACACTGGTATTCGGCTTTTGCTACCCCGTTCCTGCATATACTGTTAGTCCTCTTATCCTTTGCTTTCGAATCTGGTTTGGTAGTGATTCTTGGGTTACGAATTTGCTGGTAACGTTGTGCCATCCGTGGATGAGAGCACAGGAACAATGGAAAGGCTCATTCGGCCTCTGCTACAGGTAAATAATCTTTCTCTGATTCAATGTTCGCGCTCTCCTTGTTCTGGGTCTAACCCAAGCTGCTCCTCTGGTCTCCAGTTTCCTGTGACGTCCTCTGGTTCGAATGCATGGCTCCTCCTCACGCGGTCTCCACGTGAGGGTTTCTTCCCCTTTTCCTTTTATTTTTATAATACTGGTTTTGTTTCTGTCAAGGGTTTCGTCCTTTCAGGTTTTACTAAACTTCAAACTCACTCTCGTTTGTTTGGTTGCAGGTCTTCTCTGGTGGCCTCGAGGGCGCACGTCTCTGTCTTCACAAATTTCCAATAGCGTGAAAGTGGGTTGGCCTGTAACCTATAATGTCCTGTTGTCTAGAGGTCTCTGTTCTGAACACGGTTCGTTTGTTGGTTTACTGTTTGATTCTCGTGTGTTTCTCATCCGCCGTTGTCATTCTGGGATGAGTTCCTTGTGTTGGAACGCAGCTTCAACAAATCCTTATCTCGTACCTGTGTTCAAACCCTAACGAGGGTTTTATGTTTGTTGCTTGTCTGTGGTTGCTGAGCAATTTTTGACCTCGTTTCGACTGTATCAGTCTCTGTAATGTCTAAGGGAACTCGGCCCTTTGGGTTTCGACTATGAAATAATATTTCTGGACAATATAAATGTAAATCGTTTTTTTATGAAAGGGAAAAGAATGTGTTATTTGGTACGTGTAGCCTTCGCTTGTGGTTTTGTCACGTTGCTGGTATTTGATTCGTTTGCTGGACTCTTTACTTGTTTGTTGGTCTCGGTTAACTGTGCGTAACCGTTCTTCTGCAACTATATCTCCATGTGCTTGTTTGGTAATGATTTCAACTACAACTCATACTCGTACAACAACCATGATATTACGTTTAGTTTATAGTAATGTAAAATTATGTTAATTAAGTGTGAGAGATCAAACAATAATTTAGGAAATAAGATAGATGGACAGTAATTCTCTGGTACTTTTGAATGCTTGATAATTCTGTTATTCAATTACTCAACTTGTTCTCTGTTTGACTAAAAGACCCTTTCTTTACATGTATGTTTGGCTTTTATAGGCTCTGTCTTCAGTTAAGGCTTGCAGTTTGTTTCTTTCTGTTACAAAGACAGTTACATGCTTCTGTTCCTATTTGTAACCATAATTGTTTGAACATTTCAAGACTTGTAAAACAGTTAAGAGTTATTTTTCCTAATTACAGAAACTACCCTTAAATCGATAATGAAACTAACAGTAATCCTAACTGGAAAAGTAAACCATCTAACTGTTGCTCACTTGTAAAATAAAGTAAAAAGAAAAATTATCTTCAGCAGAATTTAACACTTCAGTTTCCCGCTTGTGAACCTCGTTGGAGTCTTTCTGCCTCGTCACTGTGAGCTGGATGCTCCTGCATGATGATCTTATATACCACATTGCATAAAGCTGTGGGTCTATACTTGTCGAGGGTTTGAGCGATGTCCTATTTAGGGATTAGGGAGATGAAGGAGGTATTGAGCACTTTCAGAATAGTTCTGTTCAACGTAGAATCCTCCACTACATTCAAAATATCTTTTTTAACTATATTCAAACAAGCTTTAAGATAATCCACATTAAAACCATTGAGGTTGGGCGCTTTTCCATTCTGCATTTCTTTGAGGACCTCAGTGACCTCCTCTTCCGTTACTGGCCTGTTAAGATTGAAATTGTCCTCTCTAGACACGAGCTAAGGAATGTGATTAGTTACTTCCCTCATGAACTACTCTCTATCTGAATTGTTTCCCTGAGTTATGCCACAAGAAGTACTGAACCAAAACAGTTTTTATATTCTCATTGGAGATATGAAGCTTCCCGTCGTTGTCCTTGATCGAAGAGATTGTGTTATGAGCTCTATTATCCATGGTGGATATCTGAAAAAATCTAGTGTTACGCTCTCCTTCTTTCAGCCATTGAACTCTTGACTTTTTCCTCCAAAAGATTTCCTCATGTTCGCACAAATTCTCCCATTCTTGATTTCTATCAACTTGTTCACTTTTGACTTTATCAAAGTCTTCCGCGATTAGAGCTTGGTTGAGTTCCTACATTTTGATTTCCACATATTTTTTTCCCACAAAGATGTTGCCAAAATCATTCTTGTTCCAATCCTTAAGCGTGACTTTGATGTGCTTTAATCTTTTATGCAGAAGGAACATTCTTGTTCCTTGGATCTGCGAATCTTTTGAACACCATTTTTCAATGTTGCTCATGAATTCTGAGTGGGAAAGCCAGATATTCTCGAATCTGAAAGCCGTGTTCCTAGGAGCACCTATGCCCTTGATTTCGAGTTGAACCGGCCAATGATCTGAGACTCCAAAAGGAAGAACTCTCACTATTATTTCCTTATCTATAAGCATAAGATCTTATGAGGTGATGAATCTATCTAATTTGGAGGCGACCTGAACCTCTCGTGATCTTTTATTATTCCAGGTAAAAAGGCCATTGTTCGTTTTAGTATCAACAAGACATGAGGACTTTCGCTATCATCTGTAAATTCATGGGTTTATGGCCCATTGAAAAATCTCTACAGACGTGGGTCAAATATACCTCGAAACCTAAAGGAACCATTGACCTACATCTTGGGTCAAAGGGATTCTTCACGATAGTGTTCACAAATATTGCAGATAAAGAAAACGTGTTTGAAAGAGGGCCCTACTTCTATGCAGCAACTCGCCTCTATATGTGGTCATGGATGATGAATTTTGTCACGAAGTGAGAGACTTTTACATAAGTACGAGTCTCGGTAAGCCTCTATTTTTTACCTCTTGATTACTCGCAAACAGAATCATTAACTGCTATAGGCAATAAATTAGGTCTTTTGTCAAAGCTTTTGAAGCCACAAGAAGGGGAAAATACACTTCCTTTGCAAGGATATGTGTGGAAATGGATCTATTTGGAGCCCTTCCGGATGAGATAATATTGGAAGTTTTTGACGAAGAATGGGTGCAAACACTAGACTATGAGCATATTTCGTTCAGATGTGAGAGATGCCATGAACATGGGCACCTATTTACAGACTTCCCCCTCGATAAAGCAGAAAACAAGGGCAAAGCGAGTACAATGAAGGACAATGATAGTTTTCACGAAGTGGTAAATAAACGAAAATGATAGCTCTATAAGTAATTTAAAATTATAGAATTAAATGTCATAAAACCAAACACTTTTTTTTAACGAGTCACTACCCCAAAACATAAAATTTCAACTTTTTAAAATTATTTTAAAATACACAAATTTCACACATGTATTCATAATTAATTAAAAATTTAAACATTTCAAAAAAATAACACACTTCAAACAAATATAGTTTAATATACAATATAAAATTATAATATCATACACACAAAATACATTTTTTTTTTAAATTTTCATATTTCTCAAACATCAAATTTCCAAGTAGTTATTTAAACTATTGTAAAAACACAGAGTGTTACACCCATAACCAAATGCAAAAACCACAACATTTAAATAAAACATTAACATGGTACAACATATTACTCTAAATATAACAAAACATATAATTTAAAAGTTTTTGTTTTATATAAATTTTAGAATTTGAAATCATCAATTTTTTTTGGTTTTTTTTTTCAAGGTGCTTTATAATATTTAATTTTTTGCAGTTTTGTAATTCTAAATGTACATTTAATTGATAAATGAATTAACCACAGAAATTTTTAAATACAATTTGTCTATAAAAATATGTCTAGTATGAAATTTTAAAACATGAAACTAAAAATTAAATACCAAACAAAGGGCTAAAACTTTTAAAAGCAATTATAAAAATGTAAAA
>APFE031261861.1:9328-21006 GCA_000404065.3 Pinus taeda
CTCCTAGTTGTATTAGGTCTCTAGGACTCCTAGTTAGGTGTCATTTGAATTTAATAGTTAGTTTTAAGTATCATTAGGTGTCATAGTAGGATGAATTCGAATTTCCCTCATGCTTGAAGAGGAATCCAAGTTATGTAAAGAGCTCTATATATTGCTGAAGCATCAATGTACAAAGGGTTGGAAATTTTATGAGAAAAGCTTGTATTTGGCTCATGTAAGACTCATTTTCAGTAATGCATATTTGACCTTACTTCTCAGGATTCATGAAGGATTGTTTATGTTCAGAATATGTGATGTTGTCCTTTTCCTAATTCTTGCAGTGTTATGGATGTATAATCACTCAGAATTCACTGAATGTGCTCTGACTTCCTGTATACATTTATAAATTGACTGTGTGGTTCTATATGAGTTTGTATTCTGAATGTTTGAATGCTGAATGCCCTGACTTCCATGTAAGGTTGAGTTCATTGTTATATTGAGGTGTTGTTGACTCCATAAGCCCAATGGATAGTTGTTTAATGTGTTTCCACCATTCATATTTTTCATAGTTATTCCACAAGAGTTAGCCATCTTATCTATAATCAAAATCCTTAATCCATTCAGAGAGAGCCCTCTCAGGTTGAGGAGGCTAAGCCTCAGCATAAAGTAGGTTTGAAACAGTTACTTGAAGTCTTCCTGGTCTGCAGCCTTCCAGGGTCTGATTTTGAGATAACACTCTCAATAAGGTGATTGTGTAGCTAAGATGGTTAATCTGTCTTAAGTATATATAACTTTATTAATCGAATAATAAGTATGAAATATAGTTTGTGTGTGCAATAATTCTATCTTGGTACCAAAGCTAATATATTTGGGTGTAACTACTTTATGAGAGGACCCACAAATATGAAAATATTTGTGGTAACTAACATTCATCAGATGCCAACCCTACACAACTACTAAGGTAACAAATAGTCTGCAAAGCTTACCTTACAATTCCATTTACATTGAAATTTAAATTCCAATGTTGGATTGTTGCTTACTTTGGGCATGCTTGATTTTAGAATATTTAGAACTCTTAGTGGTTGTGTGGTTATATTATTTTTAGTTAAAAAACAATTATATTTTGCTTATAAAATAAGTGATGATGAATGTCTAAAATTAGATAAAAATTGTCACATTGTAAGACTAATTTGGGTATATTCAACATCTAGATTAATTTCATAGATCACTAGTAAGTACAATAGTGGACAATGTATCTCAATAGATGGAAGTATGTCAATAGAATGACTATTATTTCTCATTACAAACACAAAATTGATTTAGTAGTCTAAATCAACTGTATCTTAAAGGGATCAAATGGAAGCATAGCTCAGTATGGATGGTTGTGATAAAGCTCAATCTACAAGATTTCAAAATGGATAGAGATGTTGCTGAAGGCTCAACCAGACAAATGATCAAAACAAGTACTTGTTAAGGGAAGGCGTTGGAGATATTACCTCCTACTTTTCTTATGCTTATTGTGTGATATTATCATTGTAAAATAATTGTCAATTAGTTGGATTTAGCTCCTAAACTAGTGTGTGGTTAAGAAATTTCTTAACTAAATGGATTGTATAGCTAAGATGGTTTATCTATCTCAAAAAAACATTGATGTATTTATATGTAACTTTATTGATTTAATAATAGATATGAAATATTGTTTATGTGTGCAATAATTATATCTCAACCAAAATATTTTAAAAAAATATGTATGAACTCATATATTTTGGTTATAAAAATACTTATAATTAGAAGTAACAATGTTCTTTTTTTTTTTTTGTTATTCAATAGAAACTAAACTCAATTCAAATAATTTTATTACTTTAAAGTTTAGTCTAAAGATAGGTTGTCTTTTGTTTTTCCCAATTTTATTTTGAGGAAATATCTATATGTATAAATTCAACATAGAAAGTGTATCAATGAAGACCAAGTTATTTTTTTTGGTCAATTTTATTTTAGAGAATATGTGTGCGTAAACTTAAACAAGTATTAGATTGTAAAAAAAAAAAAACCCTAATACATACTGTACTTTCTTTAATATAATTATGTTTTTACTACAGTATGATGGAAATGGAACTTGTAGTAGAGAAAATTAGCAATCAATCTAGGTGGTCATAATATATGGTAAAATCAGAAAGGTTATTAGGCAAATCAAGGTAGTGTTGAAAGAGTACAATTGGATGGATCACAAGGTTATAAAGGGGGACTTTAGTGCACATGGGAATTCAATAGATATACAATGCATATATCCATATTTTTCATATGAAATGTATATATAACCACTTCATAATGGTCTTGATTTACTAAGTATTTTGGATATATAATCTATGCATAGATTGTGTGTTTTTAAATACGCTAATACATACTGTACTTTCTTTAATATAATTATGTTTTTACTACAGTATGAAGGAAATGGAACTTGTAGCAGAGAAAATTAGCAATCAATCTAGGTGGTCATAATATATGGTAAAATCAGAAAGGTTATTAGGCAAATCAAGGTAGTGTTGGAAGAGTACAATTGGATGGATCACAAGGTTATAAAGGGGGACTTTAGTGCACATGGGAATTCAATAGATATACAATGCATATATCCATATTTTTCATATGCAATGTATATCTAACCACTTCATAATGGTCTTGATTTACTAAGTATTCTGGATATATAATCTATGCATAGATTGTGTATTTTTAAATATACAATGTGTATTCAAAAACATTTCCAAATACTTTAGTAAAATTTAACATTGGTCCAATTCATGATGTTTGTAAATCATTTGTTAGTGTAACAATGAATGTAAATATCTTAGCTTCCAATGATGTGTTGAAGGATGGAATCCCAACGAAGGCGATTTGAGGGGTAGGGGAGGTATGCAAGTTAAAGGCTTTTTAATCCACATTAACTATACTTCGAGTTGAACAATTTGATATGTGGATAAAACTATAGTAAAAATGTAGAACTAAAAAATCTCTAATAAAACTCTACATAAAAAAATTCAAAATCCTCAAATGAGTTAAATTACTAACTTTAGAATTTCTCAATATATAAAAGTAATCATTTAAAAAAACCACAATTTACCTCAAAATAGGGGGGAAATATTGTTTTTATTATTGTTATTTTTTTCATTTTTCAAGTCAAACACACAATCATGAACCTCAAAGAACTTAACCACATCGATCAAGTTAGATGATTGTCATTTAATATCATATAATGATTACCATTAATCCCAAATTCAAATTTTCAATACATTTAAAGAAATAGTACACTACATTGACATTAGTTAGAATAAAATAGCTTATTTGAAACTGCAAAACCACTTTTCAATATTGTTCTACTAAATATTACCACTTCTCAAATATCGGGCATAAAATGGTTTCAATACATAGAACATTGTTGGAACACTCAACAACACTAAGAGGGGGGTGAATCAATATTAACAATTTTTAACTTCAAAAACTTGTAAATGCATCCACATATATAAAGAAAAGCACATAAATATACATAGCACAAAGGTTTTTATGTGGAATCCCAAAGTGGGAGAAAACCATATAACACTTTTCTTAATATTTATAAACAATACATTCAAATTTATCAGAACCAACTGAAAGGAGGCACCAACTCCTTGGTTTATCACCACCAACTGAAATGAAGCACAAACTCCCTAGTTTATCATCACCAACTGAAAGGAAGCACCAATTCCCTAATTTATTAGCACCAAAGCTTGTACAAGAGTCAATATTAGTAAAAGAAAGTCTTCTCTCCCGGTAGCTACTCCTTTCTTCTTCACACAAGCACTTAGTTTCCCAAGCACACCCTTCTTAGCAACAAAACTTCCCTTAACAAATAATCCTTGAACTCAGCTTCCTTATCAATAGAAATCAACCTCGACAAACCCCAAAACAAAACTGAAACCTTCAGAAAGTGTGCCAAACATATTTCCTAAATAACCCAAAAACCCTTAAAAAATGTGCCAAAAATCCTTCCCCAGAAAGTCTCTCCAAATCAAATCCTCTTCACTTCTGGTTCATGAGGTATGTGTTGGAAATACTGAGAGGGGGGTGAATCAATATTTCTTAAAATTAGTAACTTATTAATCTTTTCAAAGGATTAACAGCATATAAAGCATAAATACATCAAGGGAACAATGCAAAAGAATTTTTAGGTGGAAACCCTTCCGAGGGAAAACCACCGAACACTTTTCTATTAATTTTGGAGTACATAAAAGGCTTTAGCTCCAACTGAAAAGAGAAGCCCCAAATCCATAGTACTCTATAAAATCATTCAATTTTTGTATCTCCAATTGGAAGGGCGCTCCAACATCGTATTTTTATTAGTTGTTGCTGAAAGGATGCTACAACACCCTTGCAAGCTCCAACTTTCCCTAACACCACCCTACCACCCTAAAGTGCTTTCAGATTACAACCTGAAGGTGACTTCAACCACCTATCTAGCACCACCCAACCACCCTGGAAATGAAAATATATTAGACCAACTATAATGGGCTCCCATACCAGAGACAATGACCCACTTACAAGATATCTAATTAAACCCTTACTGCCAATGACACCCTTAAATAAATGATGAAACTCTTACTACAGGTTAAAACTCATGACCAAGTGACTCTTTATATTGTAAAGTAATAATGACAATGAAGTGTCAATGAATGCCAATAATGATGAGACTCTATTCTTGTTGCAAGAAATAATAATAATGAAGAGACAAGAATATTACTATAGTATCATGATGAAGTCCTTTAATGTTGTAGATGAAAATATGAAAATATTTTGTTGCAAGATAATGAGACTACTCTTGATACTAACTGTTACTATCATAAAACTTTACTACTAGCAACTCCTTTTGCAAATCCCTTGCTCAAAAATGATAATTTGGTGTGACAGAAAGGGTGTGCTTTTCATAAACCAGCTTATGATGTGCTTAAGGAAAAACTTCACATCAAGAATAAATACCTCTTAACATCAGTTGTAACTTACTAGTTAAGGTTTATTAGAAAGATCACACATACCTCGAAATTGTGCATTATTGACCACATGTGATCAATTTCTAACCTATGGAGATTGAGCAATGATAAAGAAATGATTTTGATGCCAAGACTTGAACTTCAATGATACCCAACATCAGATTATATTTCGTAAATCAATCTAGTGTATGGAGGTCAAATATTTCCACTATAACTGCTTTAATGTTGATATTAGTCTTTCGGATTAATCACATCACTAGGATTGGGTCGACGTTTCGAACCAACTAATATGGTTCATCCTCAGGAAAAGGTGAGAAATCACTAGATCTGAAAGAAAAAATAGCATGGATGCATCATTGCCCAGAATTAGCTGTTGAAAATCTAGTTGTTGGTTAATATGTTACTAAGTTAAAAACTAGCTATTATGTGATGAATAAATATTTTATTTCGAAGTTATAAATAGAATACTAAAAATAATTCATAAGTTGTTGGGGTTTGACTTATTTAGGGTAAATTTGATAATATTTCAAAGTAAAATATTATAAGGTAATTATGTGCTAAATTATTTTATTTCGATATTATAAATTGATTAAGTTAAAAATATTAATTTATATAATGTGATATGTTAGGGTATAACTCAATAAAATAGAATAATAAAAATAAATAACAATTTGTTAGGGTTTGATTTATTTAAGACAAATTTGTTAATATTTCAAAGTAAAATATTATTAATTACTACAATAAGAATGTTAAATGCTAAAGTGTTTAATATTTAGTTAGTTATGAATAATTATTTTATTTCAATATTATAAATTAATTAATTTAATAATATTAATTTTTAGAATTAATGCGATCAGAATAATTAATTTATATAATGAGATTTGTTAGGGTTGGACTGATCCAGGGTAAATTGGGTCGAGGAATCAGTTAAAAATTATTGACTTCGATTAATAAGACAATTATTAATAAGACCACAATTTGCGGGGAAGAACCAATCTAGATTATAAAAGAGGATTGCTAAGAAAATTAAAACAATTTTGGAGAGGCTAGGTCAACCAAGGGATTCGAAATTAAATCACCAGCTGAGAAAATGAGGTAAAAGGAATAAACCGAAACAGGGGGGGGACCAGAAGACTAAAAGAGAGAAACAGAAAACCGGACAGGAGAACGGAGAGGAAGGGAAGAGTCAAGAGGAGAGAGCTAGAATCCAACTTTTACTTAATTTCTAACCATTGTCCCTATTAAGGTTCCTGGCATGCCTCTCAATTTCGATCGCTTCCTTGAGTTTCCTGTGGTGGAATTGGTTGACACAAGAAATGACTTTGGATTCTTCAATGCAGACATGATGTTTCGTTTTCTCTGCATGTTCGACAAGGGCTGATGTGCGGGATCGATTATGTCTAAGGTCGGTAGCATGTTCGATGATTTTTTGTTTAATAGATATTCCCATTTCCCCGATATAGGGGATACCACATGAGCAAGGAATAAGGTAGACCCCTTTCATGTCTTTAGGGTCAATAGGGTCCTTAAAGGATCTAAGGGAATTTTTAATGGTTCGGAGAGGTTTGAAGGAGGAAGAGACATTCATCTTCCTAAGAATATGGGAAATCCTATCTGTGGTTCCTTGGATATATGGGAGATGAACCTTAGAGATAGGATCAACTCGAGCGAGTTTTACTTTGGGCACTTTGTTGGCTTTGTGAAAGGCCTTGAGGCTTTGGGACTTGCTTAATACCCATTATTTTTAAAAATTTCAAGAAGATGAGATTTTTTCTGATCAAGGTGGCTATCATCATAGGTTCTTAGGGCACGAGTAGCAAGAGTGCTGAGAACCCCGAATTTCTGAGCTGGGAAGTGATGAGAACTAGCATGGAGATACTATTCCGTGTGAGTCTTCTTCTGAAAGACTTGGGGACAGATGGAACCATCCTCCTTCCTAGAAAGGAGAACGTCGAGAAACGAAAGGCGACCATTTTCCTTGATATCCATCATGAATTTGATGGATTCTGATTGAGAATTATGGTGGTTAAGAAACAAATGTAGTTTCTTACAACCATGAAGAAGACTCAGACATGAACTTTAATGCTTTAGACCACAATCCACAAGTTTGTGTCTAGGAATTGCTCAATTCATTGCACAAAGGTTGACATAATTTCTCCTCAGAAGGCACATGTATACTTATGATTCCAACAAAATTGTAGACCAACAAGGCTTCAAGATAGTGAGACAATAAAAATCAACTGCATATATAGGAATTAGGCCTAAAAAAATCACAAAAATTAAGGATTTTCTAGCATTGTAGGGTCTTATGCTACCAACATGTGTAGGGCCAAAAGGACTGCTACAAATGAAATTAGGCCATTGTTATTCATTGGTCATGGAGGACACTTGAAACCCAAAATTCTAGAGTTCTAGAAGGATCGTAGGCTTAGAAGGAATGACAATTTTTCAACAAACAAAACAACAATCAAATCTATAGAAAATTCGGCCACACACTTCAATATAGCTCAAAATTATAACAAATACTAGGGTTATTCTCGAATTTGAATGCAACAGATCAACTTTGCATATCTCAAAAAACAAAGCCAAAAGGTTTTAGATGCCACATGTTGCTTCAGATATGATCAGGGTTTTGAGAGCAATTTTCAATCCTTTAGCATGATGCCCAGCCTAAAATTTCCTGCCACAAAAATTACCACAAACCTCAGTCCTTTCATGATAGATAGTCTTGTAACAAACAAAATAAGATTCTCCTTTGATGGTCTCCAAGAACCGCAAAGAGATAGATGTCTAAGCTCAGAATTTTATGCCCTAATGAGGCTTGAGACCCTTCTTCCTGCAAGAGAGACCAACAAATACCAAACCAATACCAAAACTAAGTGCAAAACTTCTTAAATTCCTCTCGTCTAATCTAGAAATACTCCATAGGGCCAAATTTTTAATTTTAGAGCTTCAAAAGATATGCATTGAGTGTTGGAAATAATACTGAGAGGGGGGGGGGGGGGGGTGAATCAGTATTAGCAAGTCAATAATATTTCATTTCCATAATCAGATTCATATACGCTACTTCAGTTAATGGAACTTGAGTGTATATGCAACTGTATTTAAGGAAACTAGCATATATCCTGCAAACTTATGATTCAGTAAATTTATCATATGTTGATCTTTACTCAATGCATCATAATCATATAAATAGTAACCAGATGCAGTAAAACAGAACATACAATCACACACACATGAACACAAGATATAAGGTGGAAACCCAATGTGGGTGAAAACCACCTGCTACAATCGTCTCTATCTTCTTTTAATAAGAAACTTATTTTTACAATTTTTGTACTGGTGCAGTCTTATACCAATATGTAGGCTTCTACCTGCAGAAGCCTACAACCTTCTCTCGTTCTCCGGCTTCTCCTGGAAGGGAGCTACAACCCCCTAGCTCTTGTACTAGCCGATATGTTTACTAGTACGTAGGTGCCGGCCTACAGAAGGCTACAACCTTCTCTTTTCTTCCAAGTACCATGTTTCATAAATTTTCAAACTGGATCCATCAATAACATCATTCAAACATCAAATACATCTGCAACAATAAATCTCCTTTGCACCAACCACAACTGAATCAATCAATCACTTTTCAGAATGTTGTAACCAGAATACAGTAACCAGAAAACAATAACTAGAACCCAGAACACTGTAACAACAACCAGAAGTAGCTAAAGCATATTTTATGAGGTATATGCTACTTCAATGTGTCGAACCTGCGTGCATACACACTTTTCTCAAGGTGAACCTACGTACAGATCTACAAATCAATTTTAAGATGTATACGTTGTTTTGATATGCAGAACCAGCGTGTATACGTGCTTTTGCTAAGGTGAACCTGCGTACAGACCTATAAATGATGATTTAATATTTACAACAATTCTAGACTTCAGTTATACCCAGATCATCATATTTATAGTCTACAACATGCACTAGTTATTCAGATAAAATATCAAAACACACAAAGATACTTCACTTCAAGCTTTAAGATCTTGACCCATCAGTAGATCTTATCCTTCCTCAAGCGCTAAGATTCATCCTTGATTCAGGTCCAGCTGTGCACCATAACCCGAAAACCTGTATTCTAGATCTTTCTCTTCATTAGATATTCAATACATCAGTGCCTTTTCCTAATGATCTTTTCCTCCTTTTATAGTCTTAGGCCTTACTCAATACCATGGACCAAAACCACTTAGAACCAATACCTTGGACCAAATACCTGCGGTTAACACTTCGGACAGGATACCTTGGACCAATACCATGGATCAAAATACCATGGACCAAATACCACGGACCAAAACTAAGTTTTCCAACATGTACTCGCCTTTCCTTTCATGAAAGTGCGTGTGTACACCATACGTGCCTTTTGGTCTGCGAAGCAGTGTGTACACACGTCTTGGTCAATGAGGAACCTGCGTGTACTTCTCTTTCTTCATTTTGAGAGTCTGAATTGTGATCTGTCATCTGAGTGAGTTGCCATCAAGGACAACACCTATGTCATAGTGCCAAATCTGTGTCATAGTGCCAACAATATCCCCCTTTGGACTTGATGGCAACCCCAAGTCACTATCTCCCTTTGTCATCAAGGGAAAGGGTTTATGCTCCCTCTGATTACATGTTAAATGCTCTGATATGCTGAAGAGTGTTGATTGAGCTCCATGCTCCCCCTGAAAATAAGCAAGGTCTGCAAAAGATGTTCTAAAAGAAGAACATGACTCTATACATCATAAATGACCTTCCTATCACCAATTACTCATACATACACCATCTCCCAACCAAGTGGGGATATACCAAGTTTGATTCATCCACCCAACCAAGTGGGGATATACCAAATTCTTATACATGTCAAAACAAGAACATTACATCATCCATCCCATGCATAGTGGGCAACCAAAATAGGTTGTTTCATGACCTTGACATTAAAAGATATACATGACATAGAGACCAAATATCTGAAACAAGACCATGACAGTTATCAGTAACTATCATCAGCAGCATCTGCCAATCACCATCCAGACCAGCAACCATGATCTCCCCCTGAACATGTTCCACCTGCATCAAAACAATTGTGAATTTGTACCAAAATCCTCTAAGATAATGCCAACAATGCATTATTAGAAGTATATGCTCCCCCTGTGCTAGATGATCATTGTTAGACCCATATCAGACTCCTTTCATCCTGAGTCTAGCCCACAGTTTTTCTTCAAACCAACATATACGCGGTTGTATCCACAAAAACTGGCGTATGTAAGTGGATACGCTTCATGGAACTCGCGTATAACCACTTTTCTCTGAAACAGATAAGTTTTAACCGCAAGATGATGCATCAACTATTCCCAGCTTCTGTCTAAGATATTCAAATGTCTCTCTGGGCAGTGGTTTGGTGAATACATCAGCAACCTATTCTTTGGAGGGAAAGTACTCCAATTTGACCTTTTGTTCAAGCACTTGTTCATGTAGAAAATGATATTTGATGGGTATGTGCTTGGTCTTGGAATGCATGACTGGATTCTTTGAAATATTGATTGCAGTTGTATTATCACATAGAATGGAGATGGGTGGAGTACATGTGATCTTAATTTCTTGCAATGTTTGCATCATCCAAAGGAGTTATGTGCAACAAGATGCATCAACCACATATTCTGCTTCAGTTGTAGATAATGCAATTGAACTTTGCTTCTTGCTAAACCAAGATACTAATTTGGAACCCATATAGAATGCACCACCACTAGTGCTTTTTTTGTCATCAATGCTTCTTGCCCAATCTGTATCTTTATATGCATGAATTGTAAGATCTGTATCTCTAGGATACCATAAACCAAAATTATGTGTTCCTTGAAGATATTTGAAAATCCTTTTGACTACCTGAAGGTGTGATTCCTTTGGATTGGCTTGGAATCTTCCAACTATTCCCACTACTTGCATGATGCCTGGTCGGTTTCCTATTAGATAAAGCAGACTACCAATCATGGATCTGTATGTTGGTTGATGTACTATTGTTGACTCATCATTTGAGTTGAGATTGCATCCTGTTACCATAGGGGTACATACTGGTTTACAATCTTCCATTCCTTATTTTTTCAAAATCTGCTTGAGATACTTTGTTTGTGACAGAAAAATACCATCTTTCTTTTGTTGAACTTGTAGACCAAGGAAATATGTGAGCTCACCAAGCAGGGACATTTCAAATTATTGCTGCATTACCAAAGAAAAGTTTTGACTCATGGTTTCTTCATTGATACCAAAAATGATATCGTCAACATACACAACAAGTATTAGCAATTTATTATTGTCAATCTTTGTATATAGATTGTTATCAGCTGATCCTTTTGAAAAACCTTGTTGATGGAGGTATTTGTCAAGATGGTAATACCGGGCCCTTGGAGCTTGTTTTAGACCATAGAGAGCCTTTCTGAGTCTACATACAAGTTTTGGATCATTTCCAAGGATGAATCCGTCTAGTTGCTTAATATATACTTCTTCTTCTAAGTCCCCATTAAGAAAGGCAGATTTTACATTCATTTGGTATACTTTGAATTTCTGAAAACTAGAAAGAGCAAGGAACATTCTTATGGCTTCAATTCTAGCAACAGGTGCAAAAGTTTCTTCAAAATATATACCTTCTTGTTGAGCATATCCTTT
>APFE031261861.1:31777-49010 GCA_000404065.3 Pinus taeda
AACATGCCATAATAAACTTGATGGAAATGTACCTTCTTCATAATGAGAATTGTATGAAAATTTTTGTGCACGAGCAGAGGTACCCTGCAGCTTGAGAAGCCTTTCTTCTTTTATCCTTGTCATGACAATTGAGTGGTCTGATGCTTTTCTCACCTCAAGCTTGCCATCAAACATATGAATGGAGTGTCCTTGCTAGCGGATGTGGACCAAGGATGGCAAGTTTCTCCTCAGTTGTGGGAGATATAAAACATCATACAGAAGAAATTCTGGAAGGCCAGGCAATTTAAGCCTGATTATACCAAGCCCTGATGGCTTGAGTTTTGATTTGTCTGCAAAGTATACTACTCGATCAACATTGTCAGTAAATTCTTCAAAAAAGCCTCTTCTAAAAGTCATGTGGAAAGTTGCTCCTGAATCAAGCAACCAATCATTTTTCCAAGAAGCAAGTGAAGCATTAAATAAGTCTTCATTTACTCCAATACTGCAATGTGCCACAACATCGTGAGCGGATTCAGGTGCTATACCTTTCTCTTTGTCATTATTTTTACCTTTGGGTTGGTTTCTTTCATGCTCAATTCTGTCCCAAGGCAATTTGCATGTGGATGCATCATGTGATCCATCTCTTTTGCAGTGTATGTAATGCAAATCTGAATTTTCGCCTTGAGAGTGTGTGTCCCCCCTACATCTGAAATTTACTCCTCTTCCTCTTCGACCACCTCTTCCTCTCGAAGAATCTTAAGCAAGATTCTTATCTCTACGTGCAAGGCACACAACCTCTTCAGAAGACTAAGGAGCTGTCTTCTTCCCAAAATCTTTCTCTCTTTCAGCGAATTTTTTCACAAGGGAGTCAAAGGTAATATCTTTGAGGTTTCCATTTGCTTGCAATGACTCAAGGTAATTTGAAAAAGTGGGATAAAGTGCCTTGAGAAAAGCTATCAAAGGAATGTCTAGTTCAACATTAGTGACTTTGATATCATGCATAATAGATTTTACTTCTGATGCAAGAGCAAGAGGATCATCATTTTGTAATTCAAGGGTGAACAATTTAATCATGAGTTGAACAACTTCAAGTGTGAGTCATAGAGTTCCTTCAGTTTTTGTAAAGCTTCGAAAGCATTTGAAACTGGTGAAATATGGCGACTCACCTCTTCATTTACTGATGTTGCAATCAATTCGTAAGCCTTGTTGTTCTTATTTTCCCAAATGGCGAATTCCTTGTCTGAGGTAGGTTGTTCTGGCTCTTTGTCTCCATTTCCAACACACATCCTTTCCACAACTCGTTAAAAATGAGAGTGTGTTTGATTTTCAGAGACCACTCAGGATAGTTCTCCTTCCCATTGAGAACCACTCCCACAACAGATATCAATGAGTGCATTTTAAAAATATGTACTGTGTAAAAAAAAAAAAGGAATCGTTCTTCTGCTGGTAAAAAAAATGATGCAGGAGGTTGATGAAAATGAGGTGGTAGTCTGTAATTCGACTACTGGTTAACTTTGTAACCAATCAGCTGCACTTAAATCCAATTTTGTACGTGGATTTTCCCCCTGAGGGTCCCACTTATCTGACCAATCACTGTCGGTCCCTTGTTGACTTCTCCTTTTATCAAGCACTTCAATTCACGTCATTGATCTCACTTCTCCAGATCCAATGGATATCGCGTCATATGCTCACCAACTAACCTAAACGATCTCCACCATCGATGTGACCCGTCGAATCGAGCGGTTGTTGCGCAATCGAGCGTGAAATCTTGCATGACTGATATCAGGTCGAGAGCGCACGAGAAAAGTGGTTTTCCTGTGCTATGTGTCGCCCGCTAAGGTTAATCGCGTGAATTTTAGGAATATTGTTTACAACCTTTAGGGCGTGCGAGATATCGCTTCCCACTTATCAATACCACCCACGCGCTTAATTCATACTTTTAATAAAGGCGCTTAAGGAAAGGTTTAGCGCTTAAACTCAGTATTAACACTTAATACTAATTGACTGTAATTTATAAATAAAATGTATGAACAAAGAAAAATACCCAATTAGGGTCCAAAATGTCGATACACAGTCATAAGAGAATTTCATTCATCGCACCCATGTTTAACACTATGAAACCAAGAGAGTGATGAAACCATGAGAGGTATATCGGTAGGCAGCATGCATGCAGGTGTGGGAATGATACCTCAATTGCACTTGTGGAGTAGTTGCCTCACATAACCAGTCGAACGTCTGTAGCAGTTGCCTCACATAACCAGTCGAATGTCTGTAGCAGTTGCCAGAGAGGGGCAGTAGTTGCGAAAGAGGGGAAAACCTGCAAAATGGTTATCAAATTCTTGAGAGAGGCACACCTGTGGAGTAGTTGCAAGAGGTCAGTTCTGAAAAATAGGTAGAACATAGGCAAAAGGGAGTTGCAAAGCAGAGAGGGAAGCCGAAAATGGCACTGGCTCTAATACCATGTCCAACCAGACGGTAACTCCTCAAATGTAATCGTATTATTCATTCAGGTTGTTCATTATTATATACAAGAGGGAGTGATTGTTCAGTTCATCTCCCGATGACTCTCCATTTTCTCTGTTATTTATTTACACTAATTACAGTTGTTCATCCAATCCCTATGATTAGGTGTCAACAAGTTCTATCCTTTCCTGCTTAACAATCACTTCATCTGGCCCTATAGCTAGTTCAGCAGGTGGTGGATTATTCGGAGGAGTATTCACTGGTCCATCTACCGAGCTCTCCTTGCTTGGTTCTCTTTTCTCAGAAGCAATTGCTTCTTCTTTAACAATCAACTCAACTGGCCCTGCAGCTAGTCTAGAAGGTGGTGGATTACTTGGAGGAGTATTCCCTGGTACATCTACTGGGCTTCGCTTACCTGGTTCCCATTTTTCAGAAGTATTCGCTTCTTCCTCCCTTCTGGGCTCCGGGACATCTGTTGCCTGAACGACACCTCCTTCATCCATTCGCTGCTCCCGTTCTTCTGCAAGGTGTTCCTCCTCCCTCTGTTCTTCGGAATGGCCTTGCTAAGAATCAACAACCAACAAACTAACAACGACCGAACCTTTTACCGAGCCAAAAAATTTTAAAATGGGAGGGACAACAACCTCCTTTTCTGAGCGTCGGGGAGAACGAGACACTCTCGCTCCTCTTGGTATGGTGGCACAAAAAGAAGAATGGAAGATGTTCTCTTCCTGGTCTATACCGACCCTATCTGTGACCTTGAGTTCCTTCCCTTCATTTGCGACAATTTTGCTCTGGCCCAAGTTTCCTTCCTGTGTTACCTCATGTCCCACAGTTGACATTAATTCTTGTGGGATAGTGTCAACCTCATGACTCATTCTTTCCACATTTTCCGGGATTGGAAGGGTTGGTGGTGGTTCTTGTGTGGCACCACCACCCGTATCCAATACTTCCTAAATAGATGATGTTGGCATTGTTTCCCCTTGCACTTCATTAACGAAAGTGGATTCTTGTATCACCGTGTCAATCCCATCCATCGTATTCATAATTTCTTACTCTATTGGTTCCACAGTCGAGGTTGGTACTTGTGTAACAGCTTCAGCTGTAGCACTGACTGTTTCTTCCGCTTCAAGCTCCCTTTCTTTCTATGGTTCCTCTTCTTCCATTGCCATCTCTTCAGGCTCTTCTTGGTCTACATATTCATCCTCTATTGGTTCCTCCTCCATTCTCTTCGGTTATTCTTCTCTAGCAGCTATAGCAGTTGTTATTTCCTCTTCTATTGATTCCTGAAATGTTGCCCAAGAGATTTGAAATCGGGTCAATGCATGCATAACCAGTAATCAAACCAGCCTGTGATTGGTGATGACTGCTACAACTCGTCGCGAACGCCAAGCAGACTGCGCCATCATTTGGAGGCTTTTCAGCAAAAAGAAGGGCATGTTCAAAGAGAAGACTTCTGACCGTGGAAATCGAAGATGAGCTAACACCCTGAAGTGATACTTGAATACAGTGGTGAACCATCCTTCGCAAGTTATGTATTTCATAATAAAACTTGCTACATCACCCCACGGATGCGGCAAATATTTCTGGTCATACCGCCGGCCTTTTTTAATGACGCTCTCGCTAGCCTGCAGAAATACTTCTGGGAACTCCGGGAGGGAATTTCCTCATGAAACTCAGCTTTGTCCCTGCTGAGGCAATCCACTGACTTCTGCAATAACTACCTCTATGACAGGGATTTATATCCCTCTGACCCGAGAGCAATTCTCATTCAAATTGAGTGTGAATTCCGTTGTAATCCCCTCATCAAATCCTTGCAACCTGTTAAAGTAAACGTCCCAGCCTCTCTATTGTTACGGACCAAGTTGATATCCTCCAGGTCGTGACGCACAGCCATCCCACCCATTGCTGTAGAAACAGTAACAACACTTGGACGCAGTGAAATGTTGGGGAGAGAGTAACGGCAACCACATTAACAGTGATGGTAACAACATGGTGGAACGCGGGGTAAAAAGCAGTGAAAGCAGTCGGTGATTTTTTTGAAAAACACAAAGAATTATGGCGAATCATGGTGAGTTCGATGAAGTAATTATGATAATTAATTCTATATATTGGAAAATATTGATTGGTTATTAAATGTATGTCATTCAAATTCCAATGCATCGAAGTAATTATTACGAAATGACGGAATTTATGGGTGTACCGTTTGCACAAGGTTTAATAATGATATATGATATGTCATTATTGTGGTTTAAATATGTTGTTGTTTACTAAGAGGGACCCCCCCCCCCCCCCCCCCGCACCCCCAACTTAAATGTAGTCGTCCACGGCATGTATATGTCTCATCGATGGAATATTTTAATTGAATCTGTAAAAGTCATCGGAGACGTACCTGGCGACCTACCTTGTGGTGGAGTAACGACAGAGTAACCGACAAAGTAACAACAGTGGCGGAGTAACAACACCGACAGAGTAACAGCAGTGGTGGAGTAACAGCGCCGGCAGAGTAACAGAAGCGATGAAGTAACAACACGGGCAGAGTAACAGAAGCGACGGAGTAACAACACTGACAGAGTAACAGCATTGGCGGAGTAACAACAATGGTGGAGTAACAACATCCGACACTTAGAAAAATTTTCAGGAGTAACAGCATTGACAGAGTAACAATACTGACGGAGTAACAACAGCGGTGGAGTAACAACATCTGACACTTGGAAAAGTTTTCAGGTGTAACAGCAGTGACAGAGTAACAACACTGGCGGAGTAACAACAGCGGTGGAGTAACAACATCAACTATTACTTGGAAAATTTTGTCAGCTCCTCATCATCAAATTTCGATCGTTATTCCTGCAAAAGACAAACAAGTAGGTAGTAACGGATTATTATTATTATTATTATTATTATTATTTATTTTTTTTTAAGAAGAGAATGCAAAGGAAGCATTCTCTGCACCAACAAACCATCAAACCAGATTTATCAGAGAGATGTTTGATGAAGGCATCCTTAGAAGTTGGACAATGGTATAATTTCAAACGGTGTCTATTCACTAAGAAGGAAGCACGAGTATCATCTATTGTAACCAATCCGACTGTTCCATTGTCAAACATAGCGTCCACTTCGTAGGGTCCCATCCAGCTAGTGCGAAGCTTTCCTTTAAAATCTTTAAAACGGGAGTCATAGAGTAGTGCCCAATCTCCTTTATGAAACACTTTATTATTGATAAATTTATCGTGCCATTTCATTCTCTGTTGTTGAATAGCAGTAGTTTTCTAGACAACCACTGAACGGATTTCATCTAATTCATTTAGTTATTCCATCTGGTGTTTTTGGTCCTCTGATAAGTCCAATCCTACTTCCAAAACCGTTCTGAGCGTACTAATCTCAAATTCTATTGGAAATAAGGGGGATTTCCCATATACTAACTCAAATGGTGAAAACCCGGTTGTGTTCCGCCATGTTGTCCTGTATGCCTAAAGAACTTCTGGAAGTTTCTGAAACCAATCCCGATGATGGCTTGCTATAGTCTTTGTCAAGATATTTTCTAACACCTTGTTTGTACTCTCTACTTGTCCATTTTCTTGGGGCTGGTATCGAGTTGTCACCCTGTGCTTGACTCCACATTTCTGCATAAGCCTTGCTATCATGTGGGATTTGAATTGTGCCCCTCCATCTAAAACAATCTCCCTTGGAGTACCATACCGAGCAAAAATCTCTTCAAAAAGAAAATCTGAAACCACCTGTTCCGTCGCTTTCGCAACAACTCTGACTTCCACCCACTTAGTCACATAATCAGTGCAGACAAAAATATGAACCTTTTGATGGGAAGGTGGGTTAAAAGGTCCAACGAAATCAATTGCCCACTTCTCAAAAGGCTCAAGGACTACCTGGGGATGCAATGGCATTTCATCCAATTTTCTAAGCTTCCCCATGCATTGACAACTGTCGCATCTTTGGACATAATCTCGAGCATCCCGAAAGATAAAAGACCAATAATATCCCATTTGCAACACCTTGTGGCCCGCTTTTTTATTTACAAAATGTCCTTCACAAGGGCCATCATGGGCAGCCTTCAATATCTCATAAATGTCATCCTCAGATACACAGCGTTGAATCGGTTGATCAACCCTTGTGTGAAAATCCTCAGCAACGACGCCAAAATGTTGGTGTCCAGGTGTGAATACACTATTCCACCCTTTTCCACATTAATTCATCAATTTGGGTGCGTACAATTTTCAAGGTAATGCGCAAGGTATATGTAGGGGCAAGGTTACAATCTAACATCAACCAAGATTCACAGCTAAGAATCAAGCATCGATGTAACATTAACTAGAAATAAATTGCAGAACTTAAAAGGCATTCACAACAATCAATAAAGATCTACAACAGCAACAAGAAATTAACACACCATAATAAAAACAGCACACACAAAGGAAATATGCAGCACTTGATCAGAAGAGCAGGCCCAACTCTCTGATCAAGGTTGCGTTAACTCACAACTAAGAAGAGAACAAACAACTTGCTTGTATTCGCTTAATATGTAAAGCACCGTTACAATATTGTCTCTGCGCGGCTACCCCTTCGCACAAGAATAAAACCCCCTTTATACAAATAAATGGGAACGACATATTCCCCAAATCTGGCAACTAATGCCCCAAAATATACAATTGCTTAGAACAACAACTAATTGCCGAGAGAGAGAACAATAAAGGTCCAAAATAGGCCTGGAAGCAGCAGAGAGTTGGTTATGATGTTGCAGCGTTGCTAAACAATTGTTGTAAATGCAGAACTGCTACTACGAACTGTGAATGTGATACCTGTTCACTGGAATCTGCAGAAATAACAAAGTTTAGTAGTTCGCATAGGCAAAACCCCCGTGACCTTACTTCATCAATTAAATATTCCAAGAGACGTTAGAAGGGAGGGTTACCTTGTTGGTTTATCACAGTTAATGCATATCATTTGGTGCAAAAAGGATGAAAGGGTAGGTGAAAATATAGGCAAAAGATAGGCAAATTTGGTGCCCAACACTAGTCCCATGGTTGGAATTTGTCACTGAGTTGCTAAAATTAAAACCAGTGAATCCCAAAGCAAAGATGAAAATTCAAAATGCAATAATTCCCTAAGGTACCAAGGAGAAGCCTTCTTCTATTGTTCAGAGATATAGTATAGGAATGCAAAGAAAAGCCTCCGTTGACTGAGGCTTTCTCAATAATTCTTCATTGTTTTGTACATGGATCGAATATTTTGTTTCAAAACTATTAGATCATCGTTGAAGTTCATATATATCGAGAGCTACATAGAAAGGTTATTATATGGATTTTGATGAATCCTTTTTGTGGAAGCCAACTCATATTTTTGAAGCCCTTGATATTTGAACTTCAAAATTTTGGATCGAAGTCTCATGTGAAGCTAAGGCCGAATTGTGATTAAAATTAAATTTAAAGAGAATTTTTAAACCCTACACCAAACTCCAAAAGTTATAATAGTTCGTCAAATGTACACTAATTTATCATGAAGCTATTATCAAGCTTATATATATATAATTGTCCTTTGACCATTAAATTAAACTTTTCCAATTCCCCTTGACCTTTGACTTGACCAAGGTGACGGTACCATATGGTCATCCTCTGGGGTTTTTCCCAGAAGTTGGGGGCTTCAGCGTCAAATGAAAATGTCTCTCAAATTGGGAGGCCTCTCGAGGCATGCTACATACCATTAGAATCGGTTCAATAAGGAGAATCCAATGACAAGGATCTCCAAGGCAAACTCGGAAATTTACTTCTTCGAAAACTTCCAACAAGTGCAAGGTACATCCCTAGTCTAAGGAACCCAAACCTAGAACTATGGTTTCCAGTCGTCCTTTCAGTGGAGCTTCCAACTTGAAATTTAAACAAATATAAGAGCATTCATTAACAATTTGACATCAATGACAAATATTTATTCAAAGTCAAACCCTAGAGTTGACATCAATGACAACACCATTCAACATAAAATACATGGAATGCAAGGTGAAGGTACACAATAAAAGAAATCAAAACCGTTGACTTGTAGATATTGATCCTTAAATAAAACACCAAACCTACTACAATGATTTTTTTCATAAGAGTTTCCTTGTGGGCGAAGTTATATTAAGATGTTTTTATTCTCAATATATAATTTACTATTTTAAGGTAGTGATCACCAACTATTCCTCAAAATGCTACAATGCACCAAAATCATCTATCCATTCTCCATTAAATCCCAACACATATTTAAATGGAAGTACTTCATTGTTAATTATGCCAATAAATAAAGAATGAGTGAGATATAGTAGCAAGCCTTTTTCTTTTTTATAATAGAATGTTGATTTCCTCTTCCAAGGGCTTATATCCCATATAGCTACAAATGTTCAATTTGTTTACCATACCAAAAAATCGAATTAGAATGTTGAGCATATAAGTAAAAATAACAAATATGTAGCAGTATATTACTTAAATGCCCACAATGCTAGCAAGCAAATATTATAATGCTCTATTTATAATCAATTATCGCAATGGAGTTTCTTAGAAACAAGGGCTACATTGTCATATCAATCATTACATTTCATGCTCCAGATGTGTGTTATTGTCAATAGCTTTTAAAGGGATAATTGTTTAAGATATCAAGAAAACATTTAACTACAATCATAATCATTCAATATGTTAACAAATCATTTAACCACAAACATGATTATACAATAGATACATAATTTTTATAACAAATACATTGATCTATTTATTTTTCCAATAACAAAGTGACCATATTCACATCATAGTATATACTAAAATGCTTCAGAATATCCATGTCCTAGTTATCCATCATTTGCATCAACTTTGCTTTTTAATCTTTAAAAATAATCATTTGTTCCCACAAAATTTCTATGCCACCTTCACTTTATTGTTTAAGATTAATCTTCGCTTACCCAAGCTTTACTTCATAATTAATTTTTTCCAAATCAACATTTAAAAAAAAAATTGAAAAAAAAATAATTCAAAACCAATTAACTTGTTAGCCTACTAAGAAATATATTAGAAAGTTCAAGTTGCATTTTAATACACTAAAAACTTAGTAGAGGTTAGTTCTATTCTCAATGCAACCCCACCTTTGAGTGATACCATAAAGTGATATATTTTACCAAGTTTCCTTCTAAATGAGTCATATAAATCAAACTGATTCATGTGTTATATATTACCAAGTTTCCCTACATTTGAGGAAATGGGCTAAATTTTGACCAAAAAGCACCAATGTTTACATGTATAATCCAACTTATTGATATGTTATATATTACCAAGTTTCTGTGTTTGAGAGAGTGGGCTAAAGTTTGACCGAAAAACACCCTTTTATGATGCATTACCAATTGGAATCCCACAATCGATTAATTCCTTACCTTGAAAATGTGATCTCATAACGGTTCATAATTGCGCTATAGGTTTCTCTCATTTTCAATGGATTTGTGTGCTCACTAAAATATGCTTATAGCTTAGGTTTGATTGGAATGGGACAAAATTGTTTTTCCACGTCACAAGGTGAGTTGCCAAAAAAAATGACCTTTTATGAACTTAAAAAAAAAAAAACACTTCTCAATAATATCACAAGTACAATTAAATTAATGCCCCTAATTTTATGAGTTACACCACAAAACCCTTGTAAATTATATTACACATTTTAGAATTATACAAATTGATGTGTTATCTCTTATGAAACTTGAAGAGCTAGAGTTTAATAAAAACTTTAACCCTTTTTAGCATGATTTATGATGTGGTTTCATCTAGAATTTGATACCTAATTGGCATCCCAACTTACAAACATGATCTTACAACTCATGACTGCACTAGGGGTCAATTGATTCCGTACTTTGAAAATGTGATCTCATTGCAGTGCATAACTGCACTACAAGTTCTCCAATTTTCAATTGATTTTTGTGCTCACTAAAATATGCGTCTAGCTTAGGTTTGATTGGAATGGGACAATTGTTTTTCCATGTCACAAGGTGGGAGCCAAAAAAAACCTTTCATCAACTTAGAAAAAACACTTCTCAATAATATCGAGAGTACAATTAAATTAATGCCCCTAACTTTATGAGTCCTCAAAAACCTCATAAATTCCATTACACATTTTAGAATTACACTAATTGATGTGTTATCTTTTATGAAACTTGAAGAGCTAGAGTTTGAAAAAAACTTAAACCCTTTTTAGCATGATTTATGATGTGGTTTTATCTAGAATTTGATACCCAATTGGCATCCCAACTTACAAACGTGATCTTACAACTCAATACTGCACTAAGGATCTTCAATATCTGTTCATCAATCTATGAGCTCCACACGTTGCATTTCCCACCAAGTTGATTAGAATTACGTTGACAAATTTTAATGAGGCTTCTGAAATAAGTGTGTTTTGATAAATGCATAGAAAATGTAATGCTTGAAAATATCACAAATATCACAAGTATGATTAAAAATTAAACTTTAAATTCCATTAGGTTATCATCAAGTATATTAAAAATTAATACTTTGAATTCCATTAATTCCACTACAAAAGCCTCGATAATTTTATTAAATCTCGTCATTTTAATTAATGTGTTGGCTCTTACCAAACTTTCTTGCCTCTTAAGTGAAGCCAAAGTGGGATCAAAACACCTTTTTTTTTAAGAACCCAAAGTGGGATCAAAACACACTTTATTTTTTTTACAACACTGCATGGCTTCTCTGAAAGCCAATTGGGACTCACCTTTCTAACAAGATATTGCAATTCATCCCAGGTCCCGGTGTTTTCAATGTTATAGATTAATCTACGAGATCATCATAATGCATTTCCTACTGGGTTATCAAAATGCGGTAGAAATGCTTTGCCAAAATCCGATAAAAGTGACTAAATAGATGTGTTTGAGCAATTCATGGACATTGTCACCTGAAATCACAAGATTGATTAAAAATCGATGCTTCTAATGTCATTAGTTCCACCACAAAAGGCTCAGTAATTACAATTAAACTAATTAATGTGCGTTGTATGTATCTTAGCAACCTTTACGGTGAAATGAACTAAAGTTTGATTAAAACGCATTCTTTTCCAATGTAAGCTCGGACGTATTTCCCACTAGAGCACAGTGGTGATCGGTGCTCCAACTCGAAAGCATATCCTCCCACAATTCACGATTACTCTTTGGAATTCTCTTTGAATCAACCAAATCTATGACCTCACCAAGATGCGTTTCTCGTTGGATCGACAGAAGGAGATGGAATTGCATTGATTTTGAATAGCCCCACTGCAAGGGGCTCAATAATCCCATTAATACCATTAGATTAGTTATAAGCCATATATTGCCAATACCTCGAGCATTCTTTCATTACAAGTCAATGTAGAATTCCAGAGAAAAACTCACAGAAAACACCGGCAGAATGTTTTCCAGTTATTTTTCAACAAGTGCATTGAACAATCATTTATTTCTTACTGCAAAGATTATTGATCTGCCAAAAAGCACTCATCAACGTTGTTTATGCTACCCCACTGATTAATATTCAACATTGAGCGGCTGCAAGCATAGATGAATTGCATTCCAATTACATATTTTTCATGCTCCAAAGGAAGTGAAAATAACCTTTAAAGGAATCTGCAGCTTTTAGCAATCAAAATATCGACCTCTTACACAAATAGCCATTAATACATCATCACATTTCATCATTGTCAAATTCAATGGCAATAATTCAAATTTCTGGTTGTTTCAAGTTTTCAACCAAACTTGTACAACTATCCGACATAACTTAAAGGCCATGACCATTGTAAAACAAAATATAAGACGTTCAAACCTAGTTCACAAAATCTGAGTTGAAAATACACATAGTACAGTAGAAGATGTTATTGTCATCTAAATGAAACTTGTTCGGAAAATGACAATACTTTCCCATCGACTCTTAGCAATATGACCCTGAACTGAAAGACTTCACACAGTGCACACACAAAATATGTTTCACTTGAGCATTTATGTAGAAAGCATAATATGCATCTTACCCAGCCAGCTCAAATTTGAATTAGAGGCCCATACCATAGATTAACATATTAAACTGTACAATGAAACCCTCAACATGGAGACTGAAATATGCCTATAAATATCCTTGATTTAATACATATTTCCCTGCACACTTGTTGAATCATTTCACCTTCCCAAGAAAGTTCTGCTTTGTTACAGTCTAAAATGAAAACTGAACTACCAATACAGTCACCTCTTTCGCCGTTTGGATTCCAGCTGCAATTTATCATATTGGACCAAAATGTCAAAACACATAACAATAAGATTTCTACCTTCAGAATGTAATCTATAACATAAACAAAACAAAAAAAACCATGTCACAACAATGACAAGCCAAAAAGGAGCATCAGCACTGCAAGTGAGGCTCTTCTCTAAGCAATGTCAATGCTAGTGAATACAGTTTTCAATGGAGTGGAAAGAATTATGAAATTCTCAGATGCACTCCCTCGAAGAGAAGCTTCGCCAAATATGCTTTCCAAAAGATTTTTAAAATGCATATCTCTGATATTTCTAGCGTACTCCCCCAAGCAGGCAGCCTAAATTCATTAACTGTAAACTATTTAATCAGGGTTTAAAAGGACATCAAATTCTTCAAAATTCTTAGGTTGTCAGCAACGTCTAAATCATTGGAATCCCTGGTGACAATAATCTTATTTGATGGCACAGTAGAATGACTAGAGAACATTTCTATCCTATTATAAAATATTTCATTTGCTTAGAATAGTGTTGATAATAGCATTAAGCATTCAAAACTGAAGTGTTTTTCCTTATCGAGAAATTTGCCCTCAGCCATCCTGATAAATGCACATAAAAAGTATAACAATATTCTTAACATGGTGAACCATATTTGCAACAATGGTCTACATTAAAAGCAGGGATAAGAGTTCCACTGAAGGAACAAATATGCATTGCAAGATTGTTACGACCCTGTAACAGCGAATGTGAATTTACATCTAATTCATAAAACGCAACTCTCCCACTAATAAAATGCATTTCAAGGCAGGAGGTTATCCGTGTTTGATACCATTGCATAGAAATCACGAAGAGCAATGGCTCAATAAAAAACAACTAAATAAAGAATACCTAGAAATTATCTAGGTCAACCGTCAAGGCATTTTAAGCATGTGCTTACCCATGTTTGGCAGCAATATGGTCACATGATAACATGATAAAACTGTAAAAAAAAAAATCAACAAAAATATATCAAATGATATCGGGAGACATTTTTAGACGTGTTTGTTACTAAATTCATTATAGTTTGTTTCAAGCATAGCGACATGATATTGTCTCGAGAATGACTTGGCAAAGCCCAAAAGCAAGAATATCACTCAACTCTGGAAGAACTCGCATAAACCTCAACACATAACAAACTTTATAAAACCTAAAAAAATACTCAATAATTTACCCAAGAAAATGAGGTATTTCGTTCCATGACAAAGCTACACAAAAATAAGCATAAATGAATGGAAATTTTTTTATAGTGAACAAGCAAAAGTGTAATTTTCACATTCTCAAATAGTTTTATTGTACAGAGTTACAAAAATCATATATAGAGACAGGCTAGATACCAAACACCATGGAGGATGGATCATGAGTAAATGTTCCAACAAAATGAGTTTCCATCCCCAATGCCAACTAGTAATTCCAATTCCCACTGGATCACTATCCAATGCAGTAGTGACAACGATGTGAACCAAAGGCTCATGTCCTCGTATTTTAAGGTTCTATTGACTCTATGTCTACCCAGTTGATCTCCTTGTCTTTGAAATTTAAATTCTTTATCTCAAGAATGCAATCTAATTTTGGATCAACCCCATCCAATTGATATCCTCAATACACTTGATTCCTAATGATATTGAAGAGCATTTTTAATCTCAACTCCTTAAATAAACAAAACAAGCAAAAGTTAAATAAAATTTAATCGAGAATAGTTAATATATAATTGGACACATTATTTTCAGGATTCTGTGTACAGTACGTCATTAACTTATAACCCATATCTATGAGATTAGTCACAACAGACCAATTTCTCATGATTTTGAAGAGTCTGCTTACCACTAACTACATCAAATGATGCTCACAGGGATGGAAACGTGTGATTGAAGCTAGCTAAATAAATCGCATAGAATCAATCATCACCTCTGAGATTGCACCCACTAATCAGAACTTCCTTGCTGGTCACCCATCCCTAGACTTTTCGAGCTCAAGCACACTTAATTATGGAGTTCCCCCTAATATCAAGCCCACTTAGGTTGCTAACCCAATTGCAAAAACTTAGCAAGTATTGTGCTTCATGAACTATTCAATTAGAGCATTGATGGGCTTCCACAGTCCAACATAAGAAATATTATTTTTGGGATTATCTACGTAGACTAAGTCATTAATCTATGACTCATATAGTCCTTGTTCATTATAGTGGGAGACTTTGTCAGAATCAGGAGATGAATGCCAAAGCTTAAGGCATATGATGTATTCTTAATTATATGGTTAATGAATATTCAGGTTCCCTTCCTTTACATTCATGTTTGCAACATTTATATTCATCTGTTTCTTGATGTTTTGAGCTAACAGTCTTCTGTGGAAGACTGCTTATCATTCCTATTTGTTTGTGCTTGTGTGTAGGCTTGGGATCAATAGCGGAAAAGATAGATCTCTGGATTGGAGCAAAGGAATTCCGCATCAGGCCGAAAACCCTTCACCAACCAGAGAGGAGGCCGGGTATCTGTTCAAACCCTATAGCATTAGGAATTGCATGAATGTCTGCGTGCATGATCATATGATTGGGGGATTTTTGTTGTCTTGAGTTAGCCATTCGTTTTGTTCTTTGGTGATCCTAATGGGGCATAGAATTACAGAGCAATGGCTCATTGTGTGTAGAAGTTACCGCAACAAACCTTCTTCACATAATCACCATATCATAGCCAAAAAAATCCCTTGGCTTTCTTATACTTTTCAATTTCTCGATGGATTGAATCTGAACCCCTCACATCAAGGAGCATCTTCTAAATGCCTTGTAACAAACCTTCCATTACCTCAAAATCGGGATTGAAAAATTCATCATAAAAGAAACTTCGGTTTTAGATACTAACAATTAAAAGGTGTATCATGTAGATGATGTCACCACCTAGAGTAAATGATATCCCATGGGTTAGAGGTTCCCAATACACCATCACAAGGGCCTTTCACTATCGCTCTAAAATGGTGCTCATCTCTAGAGAGCCCCTCTAAACAAGTATCATTGAAGACAACTGCTACAACCTTGATGCCAAATGCCACCCTACTATGTTTTGATCCAACCCAATCCCCATCACATATATATTCTTCAAAATTATCTTTTGTGTGTTGATCAACTTCAACGAAATTAATTCAAGAAAAAACTAGCCACAACAAGATAAACAAGTTCCTTTGATTTCTATCGACTTCTAGAGAGTCCACTCAGTTTCTGGGGATTACAAAAACACTAACCCTAACGCTAATCCTAATGGCTATTGGGACATGTTAAAAACTAAGTTGTAACAAAAGAGAGAGGTTTCATTCCTATTGTAATAATGCGCAAAGGAGTGGGGCATCAGAACAAAGCAAAGGAAGGAGGTGATCTAGTAGTAACCTATTTGGAACACAATGTTCATCTATTCCATAGTACATGACAAACTTGCTTTAAAATTTGCATTGTAAATACGAGAATAAAAGAGTAAAACACAGTGCTTCTTGTTGGAGTCATGTCAAATAAGGTTTTTTCGATAGTACACTAGCATAGATCCATCTTAAGTATAGATCTAATATGAGCCGAGAGGGATCAAATTTCTTCATGTACAAACTTCTTAAGAGTGTAAAATACAATGTGTTATTTTTCATTGTTTAAATTATATTTTTGAATGTTATATATGTTGATTTGTGGTAGCATCGGATGTGCTACGGCCATGAAAATTGGTGGAGAGACTAAAGCACATGAGATCTCCAAGACCCAAAAATGATTTGGCGAAATTCCACCCGGTTAGAGAGATATTAAATTAATTAATATTTTTAATGGAGTTCCTACGTCTAAACTTTGGAAAATTAAAATATTAATGAGTATTAACATAAAACTGGGTGAGAATGTTCTAAATGACATGGATCAAGCCAAATCTAATCTTAGTTGTTGATTAGAGACTTAATCTCGGTCGTTGAAGACTCAACATGAAAAGTATAAGAGGAGGCTTGAGGGTCAGTTGGAGACACACCAAGATTGATCAGTCAGTTCGATTTTCTGGAGCGAGGCTTGCTGAGAAAATTCGACAAGTGATCTGTTGCAGTGAGGGACAGTAAGTACATAGCAAAGAGGCAAGGATAATGTCAGAAGGTCAGCACAGTGACTGAAGAGGCTACGCAGAGGCAACAGGAGCCACACAGAGGCAGCTAGAGACTGCACAGAGGCTGAGGGGTCTGCATGGGTGACGCAAAAGGCCAGATAGCTAATGCAGAGAGGCAGAAGGCTGACGCAGAGGGTTCTAGAGCTACGCTAAGGCTAGCAAGGTTGACGCAAAGCCTTGGAGAAGCGCCGGAAGGATTTTCGTGGGGCAGACTTGCTGAATATCTGTCTCCGAGAAGAGGTATCACTGCCGTGTAAAAACCTCTGTTGGGTGATAGTTAAATTGGCAACAAGGGCCAAACTCCATGTGGGTCAGCTTATTTATGGCAGCTGATATTTTTATTGGATCCCTCTCGTCAAGAGGTGTAGGATTGATCCAAAGATCATCCGATTCTGAT
>APFE031261868.1:0-11825 GCA_000404065.3 Pinus taeda
CCAGAAGGAAATACGCTTTTCCTATGGGTTAGTTGAGCTATTGCATGATGGACTTCAGTTAGAACTCAAGTGATTGAGTTTGGTGGAGTTGATTGAGGAGTTGATGGAGTTGTGTTCAGTTTGACTTAGTTGAACTAGTTGTATTTAGTCTAATTGAAAAATACACTAGTGATGAGTGGTGTGAATTAATTATTAATTAATTCACTAATTATTAACTCATAAATCAACTAAAGAATACATCAGTTAACTCAGTGCATGGACAGTTCAGTGGAGACAAGTGTTAGAGGTGAGTGAAAGGGCAAGACAGCTGTCAGTTGTGACTATAGTTGTGCATGAGATTTGCACAATCAGTGGATTGATATTGCCAATGAGGATTGCATAGTGAAACACAAGGGAAATACAAGTTTTGATCAGCCATTCTCATCTGTTCTCATGCAGGATTGCGCAGTGGAGGCAGGCAACCAGCGGAGGAGATTTGAACCTGTGATAGATTCAGATCAGAGCTAGTTTGTGTGTAACAGGTGGAGATAGTACTCAGTACTTGCGAGGAGTATTGTACTATGTATTGTTACATGTTCTCAATAAATATAATATACAGATAGTTGGGGTTTTTCAGCTGTATGCTTTCCCCGTGATATATTGTGTTGATGTTTCAATGTGCGCATGTGATTGTTTCTTAATTCCGCAAAATTGATGATCAACGTAGAGGAGGTTATGTATTATACATGCATTCCGAAAATAGTGTATAATCATGATAATCTCTTTGAATAAGTGTTATATTATTCAAAATTTCTACTGTAATAGTGTAGAATCTCAGATTTTTTTATATAATATTATCAAATCTGTTGTGATGAACTGTCCACTGGGATATCCATGACAGTTTACAGATCATTTGGTATCAGAGCAGTTTCTTTAGTTATTTTTTTGAGATTGTAGGGATCTAGATTGGCGAGGTTGAAAATAAAAAACCCTAACCATGGGTGATGAATCTGTAAATGAACCTCGTGATCCCGTAGAGGTGAGTTTTTCACGACTCAAAGTACAAGTCACAGATATAAACCACAATGGAAACCACCTCATGGCAGCCCTAAAGAATAAGCTAGGGATATTTGGAGAAGGAGGGGGTTGGAATGCAGAGGACAAATCATAAGGGGGATCGGGAGATCGGGAAGACGCAAATAACCAATTGAAGTAAGAACCTGAAAAAAATCAACCCAGTTCAAGTGTCACGAACCAATCCTTGTTTAAATTAGAAGAAAAAGTCGATATCAAGACACATGGCGATATCAATGTTTTGAAGCTGAACCACATGTTATAGTGACTAGTATTTTATTTTAGTGTCCATCAGATCAAGGAAGGTAAGAAGATCTCATTCGCGCAGTTGAAATTGCAAGGCCATACACTGAATTGTTGGGAGAGCCACAAGGAAACCCCAAGGTTGGAGGGAGAACCTCCAATGACTAAGTGGGAGGATTTCAAAACCATCATTAAGTCATAGTTATATCCCATTGGGTATGTGGAAGACGAGTGGATCCAGTGGGATTACTTCAGGCAAAAGTCGGGCCAAAGCATGCAGGAGTACACCATAGAATTCACAAAGATGGATATAATGTTGGGTATCTCTCAAAAGAAACCAGATGTACTCCTCAAGTATTTGGGGGGTCTGCACCACCATCTCCATGAGCAAGTGATGTTGTTCAAGTCGAAAATGGTGGACGAGGCTTATGTACAAACATAATACCTAGAGAACATAGGCCTGAAAAGAGAGGAATCAATTGGATCGAAGCAAAAGGAGCAACAAGATGGTTCTAAGGATAGGAAGAAGAAGCAAAAAGGGGGGAAAGATAAAAAGATGGAAACCACAACACACTAGTGCAAAGATCCTAGCTACCACTACAACCATTGCAACATTCATGGCCATATAGAGAAGTGTTGGAAGTTACATCGAAAGATAAACTCGAAGAACAAGAAGAAAGATAATAAGAAGAAAAATATCATGGCCACTGATTTGAGCAACCAAGTTGAAAGAAACTTAGACATGGATGATAAGATCATATGTACATCAGTGCAGAAGGAGGTGAATCTGAGTATCCTTCATCAACAAGAAGAGAAAGAAATGACCAAATTCTTCCATGTAAAGATGCAGGTCAAGAAGATGAAGATTGATCCTCTGTTTAACTTAGGATCGCAGGAAAATCTCATTGCAATAGATCTAGTCAGGAGTTGGGGTTGGAAGTTTGTGATCATCCAAACCCATATTCACTGAGATTGGTACATAAGGATGCAAAGCTGAAGGCAACAAAATAATGTAAAATTATATTTTCTATCAGTGTTGATTTTATTGATGAAGTAGATCTGGATGTGGTTCCCCTTAATGTATGTGGATTTGTGTTTGGGATTCCATACATTTACATGCATGATGCAAATGATTCACGAGGAGATCTAACCAGTACTGGCTCATCAAGGATGGAAAATCATTCATCATCAATGCGCACAAAGGCAAGTAAAAAATTTCACTAGGAAGTTCAAACCAAGCCAAGAAATTGAGCAGTTCCAAGAAGAAGTATGTTTTATTGTTTTTATAAGAAAATCAGTCTTTAAAGGAGTCAATAAGAGGTAAGGCCAAATATTGGCTTGTAAAGTTAGTCTTTTGTAGAAGCAAGTGAGGTGAAGAAACAATTGTAGCAGCTACTGGTACAGGGTTTCATTCGACCGAGTACATCACCATGTGGTTCACCCATCATCATTGTGCCAAAGAAGGATGGGACTTGACGGATGTGTATAGATTACATGGTGTTGAATAAATCATGCTCAGGAACAAATACCCCTTGCCTAGGATAGATGATCTACTAGATCAGTTATAGCAAGCAAAGTATTTCACCAAGCTCAACTTTAAGTCATCCACCATCTACATTTATGAGATTAATGAATGATGTACTACGCCCTTTTATAGATTCATTTGTTATTATCTATTTGGATGATATATTGGTATATAGTACTACCTAGGAGGAGCATATTTCACATTCGATGTAGGTGATTGAAACATTGAAGAAGCACCAGATGCTAGCAAATCTCAAGAAGTGTGAGTTTGCGCAGTAGTCTTTGGTGTATTTTGGATATGTGATTGGTGGAGGAGAATTGAAGATAGATCCTTCCAAGATGGAGGCCATCATGAAAAGGCAGGTGCCTACTAATGTTATTGAGGTTAGGAGTTTCCTTGGAGTAGCAAAATACCTAAGGAAATTCATAGCCTTGTTTTTAGTTGTAGTAGCACAACTCCACCCAATAACAGAAAGTGGCAAGAGTTTTTAGTGGGGAAATGGAAACAAAAGGTTTTTGATGACTTAAAGAAGAAGATTAGTGAAGCACTAGTTCTTCATTACCAAACTTCAAACGACCCTTTGAAGTGGAGATCGATGCGAGTGGGTATGTTATAGGAGTTGTCTTGATGCAAGGAGGAAGTCATGTTTGCTACCATTCTAAAGTACTTCATTGATATGAATTTAAATAGGAATGCAATGAAATACCGAGATAACCATATACACAAATATGCAACGGAAATAATACTTCATTTCATTAATGGAAAATACTGAAATATGCTTACAAACAGTGATGTAAATAAACTAGCTAGGGCGATGGTAGCTTATCTCTGAGAAGAGATGTGGTGGCTACATGCCTCTGAACTGTAAAGGCTACATTGTGGTAGACAATCTGTCCTTTACAAAATGTGACTTGTTACTTGTAGTATTTTTCCAGTTACAATACCACGAGTCAATTCCATGGGTGAATGAATACCATGGGTGGATTTTACAATACCATGGGTAGATGCCATTTACAATACCATGGGTAAATTCCATGGGTCGACGAATAATATGGGTGGATGAGTAGCATGGGTTGATGCCATTTTTCATTCGGATCATTCCTCCCTCCTTAAGAAGCAATGGTCCCCATTGCATCAAGTTCCCTCCTGCAAATCCTTTGTTGAATATGAAGAGCCACTCAAGATAAGGGTTTTATGTGGTTAACCCAAAACCTTAATAAACGAAGATCCAAGGATAGAGATACCCTGTAATGCTTGTGACCAACTGTGATTCTGACAATGTGCGGCCTAGCAAATGGACTTCGATGACAAGGATTTTATGCGGTTGACCCATAACCATGATGTTAGTTGTTGATGAAGTAGCAGGTGCCTACATAGCCGGGGGTGGGAGGGCACATCTCCAAATAACCCAAGTCGAATGCTGCTATGTATAAACTGATGAATGTGAAGCAGGTACCTACTAAAGTGGGGTGGGAGGGCACGTCTCCAATGGTAACCCACTCCGAATGCTGCTCCATAATTAAAATGGGCATAACTCAGCCAATATAACTCGGAATATTTATTATAACCTATTTTTAGAAGTAGAAGGATCATTTTGCATCTTCCCATGAGTTGGAAATCCTTATATGGACACTTTGAGATCTCAGATTCGCGCTGCAACAGTTCCGTCGTCACAAAAATTCTGATAAAATAGTTGATTTTAAATTAGTGATATATTCCACATCCGAACTCCGGTTTGATCCATTTTTTTTTTGAAATTGGGTGATTTTTTGAGAGGAATCCAGATCTGGTATTTGTTTTTGTAAATTTTGCACCAAAAGTTTTAGATCTGATCTGCAAAGTCACCGCCCAAAAAAGGTTCCTGCAAAGAAATGAAATAAGAAAAATTCTTCCTGCTTGACCCAAGGAAGTGCTCTGTGGAGGTTGTAGCACATGCCTGTAGTTTGTTGAATATTGCTTCAAAATTTGAAACTGAAATATGCATCAGACCCTCATTCCCATGGAATCATAACCTGCTCTGATACCACTGATCTGAATTTAAACAGGAATGCAATGAAATACCGAGATAACCATATACATAAAGATGCAACGCAAATAATACTTCATTTCATTAATGGAAAATAATGAAATATGCTTACAAACAGTGATGGAAATAAACCAGCTAGGGTGATGGTAGCTTATCTCTGAGAAGAGACGTGGTGGCTACATGCCTCTGAACTGTAAAGGCTACATTGTGGCGAACAATCTGTCCTTTACAAAATGTGACTTGTTACTTATAGTATTTTTCCAGTTACAATACCACAGGTCAATTCCATGGGTGAATGAATACCATGGGTGGATTTTACAATACCATGGGCAGATTCCATTTACAAGACCATGGGTAAATTCCATGGGTCGATGAATAATATGGGTGGATGATACCATGGGTTGATGCCATTTTTCATTCAGATCATTCATAGGGTAGTTCTTAACTACCCTACCTACGATAAGGAGCTCTGTGCCATGGTGTAAGATGTGAAGAAGTGGAAGCACTATTTGATGGTAAATGAGACAATAATCCACATGGATCACCAACCATTACATTACCTGCAGGCCTAGAATAATCTACAACATACCAGGCTTTACAAGTGGATGGGGTTTTTACAGTAGTTTCATTTGGTGAGCAAGTATAAGAAGGGAAGTGCAAACAAGTTGGTCGATATGCTTTCAAGGCCACCCACATCAAACATTAAAACATTGGGGACTCTTATGCACATGGAGCCATTCACCCATGATGCATACAGAGAGGCATATTCAGAATATGAGGACTTCAAGGAGGTGTATCAGTAGTTGCAGAGTTAGAGTCATGTGGACGATGGTGACAACACCGTTGAATACCATCTCCAAGATGGGTTACTCTACAATCTTGATAAGTTATGTGTTCCTAAAGGTGAGCATTTGTAGTTGATTAAAGAGGCTCACACCTCCATGGTTGCAGGGCACTTTGGTGTAGGGAAGACCATGGCTAACTTGCAGAGGTATGTGTATTGGCCCAAGATGAAAGAACAAGTAGCTAGATTCATAAGAGGATGCATGATTTGTTGTACAAGCAAGCCTAACAATAGGAAACAAGGTCTGTATCATCCCTTACCTATACTTACTCATCCTTGGGAAAGCATTTTCATGGAATTTGTGGGAGGTTTACTGACAACCAGGAAGGGGTGTGACTACCTATTCCTGGTAGTTGACAAGTTTAGCAAGATATGTGTTCTGATGCCATGTAAAAAGACCATCAGTAGGCAAGAAGCAACAAACTTGTTCTTTGTACAGGTTTGGGTTCACTTTGGGATTCCAAGGAGCATCATTTCGGAAAGGGATACAAGATTTCTCAGTGCATTCTAGACTACATTGCAGGAGAATATGGAAAAGAAGTTGAAGAGATATACAAAATTCCATCCACATATAGAAGGGAAGACAGAAGTAGCCAAAAAGAATTTGGTGCAACTTCTGAGGGGCTACAACGAGAAGAATCTAAAGACCTAGGATGAAAATCTGGTATATATACAACATTCTTATAACAGAGCGGTCCACACTTCTACAGGAAAGTCCTCGTTTGAAACTTGTTTTGGATATTTTCCACCTTCATCTTTGGATGTTACATATGAGTAGCAAGGAGGACTGAAGGAAGGCATTACAAGAGATGCTTTGAGTGCTAAAAAAGTTATAGAGAAGACTAGGAAGATCCATCTACCAGTACAAGAAACACTGTAGAGGTCGTTGGTGGAGTATAAGGCGAGGCATGATGAGCACAGAACAGAGAAATCATTCAAGGTGGGAGATAGAGTATGGCTACAGTTGAACAAGGAAAGGGTGCAGGGGCTTGGTAAGAAAATCAAGGCTCTAAGGTATAGTTCCTTTGAGATATTGGAAAAGGCGAGAGATAATTCCTATCGACTAAGTTTACCACCATATATGCCCATTTACTCAATTTTAAATGTATATAATTTGAAACTCTATGAGCCTTCCATGGTATATTAGGAAGAGGAATAGGTCCTACCTTCTATGGAGAATTTGGCACCAGATGCTCAGGCAGAGTTGACCGAAGATACAGTTTTACAGAAGAGGTCCATAACTACAAGACAAGGGAAACAAGACCTTTAGTAGATTGGGTTGAAGGGACATCTTCTAGGCAAAGCTAAATGGTACACCAAAGAGAAGGTGGAGGAACACGTTCCTCACCTCATTCAGTAAAGCTTTTGGGGACCAAAATCCTCCCAAAATTGGAAGGTGTGATCCAAATTGGATCATTATATTATTTTTCCTCCATCTTGATGCTTTTTGAGTGGAAAAGGTGGAGGAATCATCTCACGAGACCATTTTTACCGGGGGGGACCTAGTTTGGTGAAATGAGGTCTGAAACCTTTTGAGAGAATTTTGAGGCATAAAATGACATTTTTTTGGGGTTAAAAATGTCTCTTAAGCGTGGCATCCTTTCATACTATTCTATACATAGATATCTTTCTAACGGCACAAGAATCGTGTCAACCAGAGTTAGTATGAAAAAGTTATGCCAATCAGAAGTTGACCTTCTTGTTTTCACACCTATAGTTTGGGAGGATGCTGAATCAGCTCCCATTATTCATGGAAAATGGCCTAGACACGTGTTTTTAATTTAAAAGAATCTAGAAGTGTCTATTTTGTAACACTAGTTAAGAGTTGATGCAGTCAAATTTAACCACTAGTAGGCTATCGGGTAGTGTTATAATTGGGCAACTAGGAGGAAGAGGCATTCCATTCTTTCGAGAGCATTATTTTCAATAGTTGAGTAAAGATAGATATGAGAGATATGAGGTATAGAAAATAGAGAGGATTCGTGCACTATAACAGCCCATGGGCCACTGACATTACTTGTTTGTATCTGCAGCCATATTTCCAAACAGAGAAAGAGAGCAAAGTGACCTCACCTTCCAGCACGATTTTCTCTCAATATTGTTTCCCATAGAGCATATCTTGTGTATTATGTGTGTCTGAGCTTATTTTTTCATTCTCTACTTTTCTTCTTGATTTACTTTTTACATGCATGCACTAATTATAGTTAATTTTACGGATCTAGAAATTAAATAAAATTGTAATAGTGTAGAATCTCAGATTTTTAATATAATATTATCATATCTATTGTGACGAATTGTCCAATGGAATATCTAATGAAGTTTACAGATCATTTCTTATCAAAGCGGGTTTCTATGGGTATTTTGTGGAGATTGCAGGGATCTAGATCGATGAGGCCGAAAATCGTAAAACCCTAATCATGGTCGACGAATCTATAAACGAATCTCGTGATCTTGCAGAGGTGAGGTTTTTGCAGCTCGAAGAACAAGTCACAGATATAAACCACAATGTCAACCTCCTCATGGTGTCCCTAAGAAATAAGCAGGGGATATTTCGAGAAGAAGGGGGTTTGAATGCAGAGGAAAAATCAGAAGGGGAATCGGGAGATCAGGAAGACACAGGTAAGCAACTGAAGAAATAACCGAAAAAAGATCAAAGCAGTTTAAGTGTTGTGAACCAATCCCTATTTAAAGTGGAAGAAAAAGTTGATATCAAGCCACACCGTGGTGAGATCAACACTCTGAAGCTGAATCACTGGTTGCAGCAATTGGAAGTTTATTTCACTATCCATTAGATCAATTAAGGGAAAAAGATCTCATTCATTTGGTTTAAATTGGAGGGCCATGCACTAACTTAGTGGGAGAGCGGCATGGTAACCATGAGATTTGAGGGGGAATCTCTAGTGACTAAGTGGATAGATTTCAAAACCCGCATTAAGTCACAATTTTATCGCATTATGTACATGGAAGACCAGTGGATCTGGTGGCATTAATTCAGGAAAATGTGGATCGAAGCAAAAGGAGAAACAAGATGCTTCGAAGGATGGGAAGAAGAAGAAAAAATGGGGAAAAGATAAAAAGAGGAAGCCACAACACACCAGCAAAAAGAGCCTAGCAACCACTGCATCCACTGCAACATTGATGGCCATACAAAGGAGAAGTTTTGAAAGTTGAATACAAAGCTCAACCCAAAGAACAAGAAGAAATATAATGAGAAGAAGAATCTCGTTGGCACTGCTTCAAGCAACCAAGCTGAAAGTAGCTCAAACGTGGATGAGAAGATCGTATGTACATCAGTGCAGAAGGAGGTGAATCTAAGTAGCCTCCAGCAACAGGAAGAGAAAGAAATGACCAATCTCTTCCATGTAAAGATATAGGTTAAGAAGACGAATATTGATGCTCTGTTTGACTCAGGATCATGGGAAAATCTCATTGCAGTAGATCTAGTCAATAATTTGGGGCTGGAAGTTCGTGATCATCGAAACCCATATCCACTAGGATGGGTACATAAGGATGTAGAGATGAAGGTAACAAAACAATGTAAAATTATATTTGCTATCAGTGGTGATTTTATTGATGAAGTAGATCTGGATGTGGTTCCCCTTGATGTATGTGGAGTCATGTTTGGGAGTCCATACATGTACATGTGTGATGCAATATTCATGAGGAGAACTAAGCAATAATGTCTCATCAAGGATGGAAAATCATTCATCATAAATGCACACAAAGGCAAGTCAAAAATTTCACTAGTAAGTTCCAACCAAGCCAAGAAATTGATCAGTTCTAGTAAGAAGTATGTTTTATTGTTTTTAAGAGAAAATTAGTCTTTAGAGGAGTCAATAAAGGCAAGGCATCCTTAGATGGGTATACTAAGAAACAAAAAATAAAATGGAGGAGTTGTTACAGGCATACAAGGAAGTGTTCAGAGAGCCTAAAGGGCTACCCCTTAAGAGAGAAGTGGAGCATGAGATCCAACTATTGCAAGACTCACCATTGCCAAATATTGGGTTGTACAAGTAGACCGTTATAGAAGCAAGTGAGGTGAAGAAATAGTTGTAGCAGCTGCTGGAATAGAGTGTCATTTGACCAAGTACATCACCATGCAGGTCACCCATCATCATTGTGCCAAAGAAGGATGGGACTTAGTGGATGTGTATAGATTACAGTGCGTTGATAAAATCACGCTCAAGAATAGATACCCCCTGCCCAGGATAGACGATCTACTAGATCAGTTGCAGCAAGTAAGGTATTTCACCAGGCTGGACTTGAAGTATGGATATCACCAGGTTTGAGTCAAAGAAGAAGATACATGGAATACTGCCTTTAAAACCAGGCATGGTTTGTATGAGTGGTTAGCTATGCCATTTGGCCTATGTAATGCACCAACTAAATTTATGAAATTATTGAATGATGTACCGCACCCTTTGATAGATTCATTTTTATTGTCTATTTGGATGATATATTGGTATATAATGCTACCTAGGAGGAGCATATTTCACATTTCACGCAAGTGTTGGAAACATTGAAGAAGAGCTAATTGGTAGCAAATCTCAAGAAGTTTGATTTTGCGCAGCAGTCCCACAACAGTCCTTGGTGTATTTGGGATATGTGATTCTTGGAGGAGAATTGAAGATAGATCCTTAGAAGGTGGAGGCCATCATGAAATGGTTGGTGCCTACTAATTTTATTAAGTTTAGGTGTTTCATTGGAACAACACAGTACCTGAGGAAATTCATAGCCTCGTTTTCAGTGGTAGCAACACTGCTCCATGCCATAACAACAAGTGGCAAGAGTTTCCAGCGGGGAAAAGGGCAACATAAGGCTTTCGATGAGTTAAAGAAGAAGATCATTGAAGCATGAGTTCTGGAATTAAAAACTTGCAATGACCCTTTGAAGTGGAGAACGATGTGAGTGTGTATGCTATGGGAGTTGTCTTGATGCAAGGAGGAAGGCCTGTTTGCTAATATTCTGAAGTATTTCATGGGGTATTTCTTAACTACCCTACCCACGATAAGGAGCACTATGCCATTGATCTAGATTTAAATAAGAACACAAAAAATTACAAATATAACCATAAATACAAATATGCAGTAGAAATAACACTTCATTTCATTAATATCAAATACTGAAATATGCTACAAACAGAATGAAAATAAGACTAGCTCAGGCGATGGTAGCTTAACTTTGAGAAGAGATGTGGTGGCTACATGCCTTTGAAATGCATTAAAATGAGGCTCAAGGGCCTTTTTATTATTGAACAATAAGAGAAAACCCTAAACAACCAAAAACCTAACCCGAGGAGATGTAACACCAAGAGTTTATTGGCCTTGTTGAGATGAGTTAGACAACCAACTTCCCGGGGTTGCGACTTGTCTATATTATCTCCGTTTGACATGCATGATAACCTGTTGGAAAGATCTCTCCAAGGACTACGATGGAAAAGATGATTTTGGATAGAAAATTGACGGTAGTAGATTGCAAAAAAAACGTCGTTTAGGGCCTCAAAATGGCTCTGGAAGTTTAGGACCCAAAAAATTGCTAAAAATAGTAAACTATGCTACAATTAAGGAAACTGAAAAATTGAAAGAAACAATGGTGGGGGTCCAAGTGGAATTGGTGTGTGGCCACCAATATCCACCTGGATCAGCCATGGTGCAAGCTGTGAAGAAGTTGAAGAACTATCTGATGGGAAGGGAGACAATAATCCACATGGATCACCAGCCATTACAGTACCCGCATGCCTAGAATAAGCTACAATAGACCAGGTGTTACAAGTGGATGAGGTTTTTACAACAGTTTCATTGATGAGGTTTTTACAACAGTTTCATTGTTGGCATTATGGCACAGGTTTGGAGCTATGGCGCAGGTGTTGTCCTTGATGGCAACTCTCTTTGGTAACAGATCTCAGTTCAAACACTCAGAAAGAAGAAAAAGACATATACGCAGGTTCATCTAGATGAAGACGCGTATACAAGCGGGTTATACATTACAAAAGCGCGTATATGTTGGGGAACATACTTTTGGTCCATGGTAGTTAGTTCTTGGGATTTGAACCTATGTTTTGGACCATGGCGTCTCGTCAGATGTGTTGATCCCTAGTTTTGGGTTCATGGTATTGAAATGTTATGGTTTTGGAT